>JAJIBD010023954.1:0-85200 GCA_021461705.1 Cryptotis parvus
CAACACCTGTGGCCATGAAGATAAATAAAGTGGATTATAGTCATGCAGTGTGAGAGAATTCAGTCCTAAAATGGAAGGAAATGCTGATGTAATTTACAACATAGAGGAACCTTGAGAACATTAAGGTACAAGAAGCAAGTCAGTCACAAAGAACAAAGTCGCTAAGGAGGAGGCAAACTCATAGAAAGTAGAAAGTGGTTTCCAGGGCAGGGGTGAGGAGGCCAGTGAACTCATTTGGTAGGTACTCAGGCTCAATTTAAAAAGAGGAAGAACTTTTAAGGATATATGGTAGTAACAGTAGCACCACAATATGAGTGTTCAGTGCCACAGAATTACACACTTAAAATCACTAAAATGCTAAATTTTGTGTAATATACAATTTACGCAGTTTTTATTTTCATAATTTTTACAAGGGACTTCAACAAGAACTGAAAGGTAAACAGCCTGAACTAAGCAGCATCTGAGCAAAGCATACTGAGGCATCAATCAGGGAGAGAGGCAGCCTCCAGTGGCGGGGAGATTTCCAGGACTCACAGAAACTACTATTTTACCATCCAATCTGTCTTCTCTCAGATTATAACCCCACCTACACCCCACTGTGCTTCAAAATTAGCAAATGGAGAGAAAAAATTAGCAAATAGCCCTGCACTGAGAGGAAAGGGGTGCTTTTAACGTGAATAAAGTTGGGGATGATGTCCTGGACTGCATATATTAGTGATTACACAGAGACGCTATTATATAATCTTCCAGAGGAAAAGGAAGTGACCCGGAGTCTTGAGGCTTATATTTGAACTTCAAGAGGGAGCAAGGAATGTTAAGCGAAGCCAGAATAAATTCAAATGAACAGAGGATGACGAAAATTAAGTTATTCTATGATGAGCCTCCATGGTTACTAGTTGTTCAAACTGAACAGGTTTGAATAAAATATCTTTATTTTAATTCTTTACATTTTAAAGCACATAGTCTATAAAATCATAGAATAATTTTAGGACTTTGAAAATTTTATAAAATACTTTTATCTAACACTCTCCACATGTTGGATGACAGGCCTAGCTAGCTTAGGAGCTTTGCTGTTTTATCCACTCACAGCTTAATCTATTTACATGTTCTTAAGCTAATGAACTCTCTTCTATGTAAACACTGATGGAGGGTGTGACAGTTACAGAAGTCACCTTGACTCTGAATGAGTAAGTTCTGACTTATTATACATCTATTAAGACTTCTATGATATTTAGATTGGGCACAGCTCCTCTTTATACCCACTAGACCCTGCGTGGGACAGTTAGAATTTACCAGAACAGGGACCGGAGTGATAGTCCAGCGGGTAGGGTGTTTGCCTTGCAAGGGGTCCACCTGGTTCGATCCCAACATCCCATAAGGTCCCCTGAGTGCTGCCAGGAGTAATTCCTGAGTACAGAGCCAAAGTAACCCCTGAGCATTTGCAGGGTGTGACCCAAAAAGCAAAAAAAAAAAAAAAAAAGGAATTACCAAAATTTACCAGGGAGACTACCACCCTGGCTACATTGAGACTATAGTTTAAGATTATAGATAGGATCATACTGCTTTGCCCTCAATCAGGCAAGTGTGACCTTTTCGGTATACAGAGATCAAGATACTCAGAATCACCCAGGTGCAGATAATAAATAAGAAGGACCCGGCCAAGAGCAATAGCCCAGCAGGTAGGGCGTTTGCCTTGCATGCAGCTGGCCTGTGCCAGCCCAGGTTCGATCCCCGGCATCCCATATGGTCCCCGAGCACCACCAGGTGTAATTCCTGAGTGCAGAGCCAGGAGTAACCCTGAGCATTGCCAGGTGTGACCCAAAAGGCAAAAAAAAAGGACCTTGTGGGTATCATTTTGATTACATGAAGCCCATGAAACTAAGATGCATTACTTTATACCAGTCTAATTCACAGCTGATCCTGGCAAGCTCCCAGTGTCGTATTTGATATGCCAAAAACCAGTAACAAATATAGACCTCATTCCCATGACCTGAACATGGTTTGAGGCTCTTGTTCCTGTAGTGAGCAGATGCCCTTGGGCTACACTAGTATGTGACAGGATATGGAGATGCTACAGGTGCCCCCTCCAGCAATCGATGAACAACAGGAAGACAAATGATACAAGTGATAGAAGTGATACTTTATCCAGACTCTCTATTCCTTCCCAAGCTTGAAGTCATCAGTTTTCCAAAAAGCACACATCATTTATTTAACTTGGAGATGCAATTTCTTAATCTCTCTCACTGTTGATGTGATCACAAATCATGAGGTACCCATTGTTTACAGACTTGGTTTTCTCTTATTCTGAGGAATATATTCATGATACTCACAATATAATATTCATGATATCCACAACAAAAATACACACTGCACTGCTTTAAGAGGCATGTTTAAAATAATATGCAGCAACTGCAAACTCATACTTCTAGGAACAATAACAAAAACTATAATTACATTTCTTTTCCCTCCCATCATGTCAACATACCTCTATGAGCAAATAAAAATAGCTCTGATTGAGATCATATCGGTGTAATATGTCTTCCCCAAATAGTAATTCGCTGTTCAAAATAAGGTAATTGAGTAAGTGTGCTGTAACTTGAGAGAATTTACAACCCCCCAAAAGGTGACTACCATAAGCAAATACAGACTGAAAATAAAATCACATTCCAGACCAAGCACTATCTTTAGCAGAATAGTATTTGCCAATTTCCATCTGTTCCTGGTAGGCATTCCCTGTATGTTTGTCCTTCATGAGGCACATTGGTCTCTCCACATCCTTTGTTACATTTTGGAGGCCCTCCAAGAACATAAAAGTGAGCATCTGGGGAGTTGGTCTACTTAGGAAAATTTGGAATCTCTCCTGAGCAAAATTGTCTTCTAAATTGCAACTATTAACAAACAGCATGTACAAGCTCTACAAGTAATACATTCCCAAACACTTCTAAATGTATACCATAATCTTGGCACCCAGCTACCTTGATTAGCCATGGAAATTATATCTTTAAAATGCAAATTCTCTAGCCTGAGATGTTTAGGTTCAGCAGTTCAGCAAGCCTCCAACTGTAGAGCTCTCCCCAATTCTGGAAGGAGGTTCTAGAACTTCAGTCACATTGCTCTGCCTCTGAGCTCACTGCCTCTGAGCTTTGTTCTGCCACCAGTTTCTTTAAAAAGGAAAAAAAAAACATAGCTTTCTTCTGGTAATTCAAATCCTTGTCACCCTTCCAGGTCTAGTTCTAATCCCTGGACTATTAATCCCCATAAGTTTGTCTTCAGTAAAATTTTCCTTGTAGTCCCCTGATATAGAAAGCATTCCAGAGACAGGGATTCAACTATTGGCTATTCCCTGCTACGTAATATGATACAGAAAAAAATCATTATAAATAATCAAATGAATGAATAATTATAACCAGAACAGTAATGATAATTAGCTGGAAATGTCTTTATTTATATTTTACTTTATGCATTTTAAAGGTTTGCTCAAAATCAGAATGCCAACAATTCACTGTTTATATATGTTTTATTTCTGAGAACAGGTGCCTTCTTACTGAGTTATTTCATTCAATAAAATATAATTTATACCTTTGGGTTTGAGCTATAGAATCCATAACAGAAATTACACTTTAGAAGACATAAGTGATAAATCGCGGTATTTCACGCAGCTCATTTGTATACCTAAAGCCTTTTTTATTACCATAATCAATTTAAATTGTCTACTCCCATTCAGCCCTTGCTTGTGACTTAGGGCTAGTCTACCTGAGCCTGAACCTCCAAATAGGAGAGGACTGTGAAATTTACAGAAGGGTGCTGACATCCTGGCCATGGTCTGGTGTTGAAGACACAGCATTGTAAATCATGGTGCCTAAGTAGAAAAAAAAATACATACACATATAAATATATATCAAAGCAATCCTCTCCTCTCAGTCTTGCAGTGTGTACCCATAATTATCTATAGTTGCCTCTCTTTAAATACACCACTTCCTCTTTCACATACACTATTTTTGTCTCTTTAACATACACCATTGCCGAGCCTAGGAAATTCCACAAAGGAGGCATTTATCATATGCCTTGTGATGGTTTCATTATACACAAGGGAAAATATACTTTTGTTTCTAAAACCAAAACTCTGTTTCTAGGCTGAGATTTTATTAAATATTAACCCCCCTCCAACTACTGCAGCAGAAGAAAATAAACTTTTTCCATTCAATTTACAGGCCCATGTTCTCTGAACTATAACCTAACAAAAACTAATGCTTAGTGCAATCATCAAATATTTGATATCTGGCCCAATTATATAAAGTATAAGTAACAGATATCAATTTATTGCTGCTACTGGCTCTCCCTGTGCCCAAACACTCACGAGGCACCCAGAAGGGATGGCAGGTTCTAGCCCTGGCCCGCCACCCCAGCAGAGCCTCGCAACAAGCCAGACGACCCCCACTCCATGAGGGCCTCCATTTTCCACATCCGGACTTCCCATTCATCAGAACTCCACCCAGCAGACCAGCCTATCACAGCCCGGCTCATTGAGATCCACCCTGCAGCAGTGTTTTTTAAATCTGGCTCAGGTATGCTGATCCAGAGACTCACAGACATGGGGCAGAGCTGCTACTGGCTCTCCCTGTGCCCAGCCACTCATGAGGCTCCCAGGAGGGATGGCAGGTCCTAGCCCTGGCCCGCCACCCCACCCCAGCAGAGCCTTGCAACAAGCCAGATGATCCCCATTCCATGAGGGCCTCCATTTTCCACATCCGGACTTCCCTCTCATCAGAACTCCACCCAGCAGACCAGCCTATCACAGCCTGACTTGCGTGGCCACTTGCAGCCACGCGGTTCATCAATAAATGCTGAATTTAGAGGTGACTACAAGATTATACTACCTGCACGGCAGAGCCTGGCAAGCAAACCGTGTCGTATTTGATATACCAAATACCAGTAACAATTTTAGACCTCATTCCCATGACCTGATGGAATGGTTTGAGGCTCTTTATGTTCCTGGAGCAAGCAGGTGCCCTTGGGCACTACTAGCATGAGACAGGACATATGGAGATGTTACCGGTGCCCGCTCGAGCCAATCGATGATGAACGGGAAAACAGTGATACAGAGATCAATTTATTAACAAATGAGCATCAGTGTTTGACAGATTACTATTGGCTCACTATTCCATTAGTCCGTAAAAAGCAGTAATCTAAACATGTTGCCAAAACCAAGGAAGAACAATGCCTCATGAAAACAAGTGCAAATAATGATGCTAACGTAATTTCCTTGCTAAAAATTGTATTAGTTCATCTGGAAGGTTTTCCTTAAAAACTCTAGGAATTGAGCTTCCATTTGACTCAGCAACCCCACTTCTTAGAATGTACCCCAAGGGCCCAAAAATAAAATGAAGAAAAGACATTGGAAACCCTTTGTTCGTTCCTACAGCATAATCCACAGTAGCAAAAATGAGGGAAATACCCAGTGCCCAAGAATAGATGAGTAGATAAAGAAACTGGTATGTCACACAATGGAATATTGCTGGGTCATAAGAAAAGATAAAGCCATGCCGTTTGCTGCTACATGGAGGACCTAAAAAGTCTCATGAGGAGTGAAGTTCATCAGAGGAAGAGACCTACACAGAATGATCTTTCTCATACGTGGAGTACAAGGAAGCATAATGGAGGAATAATGAATGCCCAAAAGCAGTGGAAACAAAAAACATGATAAGTGGTAGTTAGTAGGAAACATATCATATGGGGAGGAAGAGATACAGTGCAGGAAAGGGTCAACAACTATAGTGGAGGGAAGATCGAACATTAGGAGGATGTAATGCTGAAAGGTGGTAAGTGTATATATGAAACCTATTGGCAACAGTACAGGAAACTACAATGCAAAACTTTAATAATTTTTCAAAAAGTGTCCCTCAGGGGCAGAGTGGTAGGCAGGAAGCAAAGAAGGAAAGTGGGGGAATGGTGTGGAGGGAAATAGGCACAAGTGAAAGGATTGGTACTGAAACAGTGTATTCTTGAACCCAATCATGAATAACTCTGTAATTGTACAATGACTAACAAAGATCTGGGGTCACAAACTCAAAACTAAATGAGCCACGACTGAAATGGGTTTGGATAGCTCAATAGGAAGAGATTGTTGAAATGAAAGAAAATACCCCTCCTACGGGGACAAACGTTTAAGTGTTTAAATTAAGACTATTGCCAGGTAGAAGTGTCAGTTCAGTATAGCCAGTTCTAACTTGCCTAAAAAGTTGGAACAAGATGGGTAGACAGAGATAAGAGGGAAACCGAGATGGAGACAGAGGGACAGTTTACAGAACTTTCAACAGAGGCTAACAATTGTCAGTTGTTACATCTATCAATATTCTTAAATTAAGTGGACTGTGATCACTAGATCACTAGATTCCTGTTCATCATCTATTTGCTAGAGCGGGCACCAGTAATATTTCCATATGTCCTATCTCGTGCTGAGTAGAACCCAAAGGCATCCGCTTGATCCAGGAACATACAGAGTCTCAAACCATTATATTAGGTCAAAGGAATGACCTAATATAAATGTTACTGGTATTTGGCATATCAAATACAACATGAGCAGCTTGCCAGGCTTGCCGTGCAGGTGGCATACTCTTGTAGTCACTTCTAAATAAAGTATTTATTGATGAACCACACAGCCGCTGGCCGCTAGCCGGGCTGTGAAAGTCTGGTCTACTGGGTGGAGTTGTCATGATAGGGAAGTCCGGATGAGGAAAATGGCAGCCCCCATGGAGTCGGGGGTGGGGGGGTCGTCTGGCTTGTTGTGAGGCTCTGCTGGGGTGGCAGTCCAGGGCTAGAACCCGCCATGCCTCCCGGGCGCCTCATGAGCGGCTGGGCACAGGGAGAGCAAGTAGCAGCTCTGCCCCCATGTCTGAGAGTCTCTGGTTCAGCATACCTGGGCTGGATTGAAAAAAAAAAAACTGCTGCAGGGTGGGTGTGCGATGATTCGGGCTGTGATAGTCTGGTCTACTGGGTGGAGTTGTGGCGAGAGTGATGTCCGGATGTGGAAAACAGCGCCCCCATGGAGTTGGGGGTTGTCTGGCTTGTTGTGAGGCTCTGCTGGGGTAGCAATCCAGGGCTGAGAACCCTCCATGCCTCCCGGGCGCCTCATGAGCGGCTAGGCACAGGGAGAGCAAGTAGCGCTCTGTCCCATGTCTAAGAGTCTCAGACTGTGATGTGATGTCAAACCTTTAAGCAATTTGTAGCTCACACATAATTTTATCTAGCTTCGCCCATTCAAACACCTGAAGAATTCATTCCAATAATCAAGAAAAGTCAACTCAGTTCAAAGATTCTACAAACTAATATCTAGCCAGATATTTAGAACTTATTGAGCATGATTCAGCCAAGATTTTGTAGGGTCAGAACAATTTCCAGCTAGATCGAAGAATATTAATATAGTGCCCTATATATTGAGGCTTGAATATTTCTCCCATTCCTCTCCTTCCTATAACTGAACCATAAAATGAGTTTCTATTTCTATCCCAATCCCCTTCTGTAAGCTATAGATGTCATTCCCAACTAAACCAGTAATCTCTCCACTAATAACAAGTAGTCGTTATATTTCTCCAGTCTATTCACCCTAGAAATAGTAATGCTGTCATCTACTTTCATGGAGTTTCACTTAAAGCAAAACCTTCCATTTCTGCAAACCTTGACATGTCACTCTGTCAATTAAACAACTCCCTGACAACTGTGCATATTATAGGAAAATTTTTTCCTGCAAAAGATCAGACAGTAAATATTTCCGGCAATATGGACCACAGTATTGCTGCTTTAACTACAATGCTGTGTTTGTTTAAAAAGGGCCAGAGACAATACCTAAATGATTGGGCATGTCTGTGCTGCAGTAAAACTATTTATTTAAAAACAACTGAAAGACGGTTTGCTTCTTCTACGTTAGCATTCAGCATTTCTAGATGCCTACAAAATCCCTGAGCTAATCTGAGTGTGGATAATATTAAAACTTTCATTAAGTAATGCCAATATAAGTGTTTTTAATTTATCTAAAATTATTTATGCTTTAATATATCAGGAAAAGTAAGGCTAACTTCCATTCACTATTCTATTCAGCTAAGCCTAGACTCTTTCAATTATAAAGTTTCAAAAAGCAGTCAACAAAGTAATAACAGTCTGTTTCTAAAAGCAATGTACTAATCAAAATAAGATAAATAGTTTTTTTTCTGGCATCTTCACAGGACTTTCTTACTCTCACTAAAATCAATGTCACTAGAAACATATTTGACCTTTGCTTTCTTTTTTTTTTTTTTTTTTTTGGGGGTGGGGTCACACCAGGTGATGCTCAGGAGTTCTGCACTCCTAGTTCTCCTAGTTCTGCACTCAGGAATTACTCCTGGCAATGTTCAGGGGACCAAATGGGATATCAGGGATCGAACTTGGGTGGCCATATACGAAGCAAATGCCCTACCTGCCGTACTATTGCTCTGGCATCATATTCAACCTTTTCTTCCACTTAAACCTGAAATGCACATCTATTTTGAAAATCAAATGTTGATATTATGAACAACTAAGAATACAATCTTTGAAAGAAAATAATCCCAGATTTTTAATTGAACTATTGGACAAGGGTGATAACAAAGATCAGGGTTGCAGGTTTTGAACCCCACAGGGAACACACAACTCTACATCACCAGACCGAACACTGAATCATCTGACCCAGCAGGCTGAGTATCTCTGGAGAGGCCCCTGCGAACCTCTTGAGCACTGTTTGGGAGGCAAAAAAACCAAGTTTTTTGTATACTACAAATATTTATATATGACAAATATTTAGCAGTGATCAATAATGATACTGAAGATACAATAAAGCACATTTAAATGAGTTTTTTTAATTTATTTCATTTGAATTTTCTGCTGCACTTGGCTATGCTCAGGGCCTACCCCTGGCTCAGTGTTTGGGGGATCACTCCAGAAGGTACTTGGAAAACCATGTGGTACTGGGATCAAACCCAAGCACTAGTCTGCTGAGCCATTTCTCCAGGCTCCTAAGTGAGTTGCTAAACATGTTTCACTGATATTGATAATATTTTCTTTAATGTTACTTCAATCTCCTTGGAAATCAGAGCTTGTCATTATTGAAGATTTTATAACATCTAAACATTTCAGGTACCAAGAAAAATAAAGTTTAAATATTTGTAAGATAATAAAATTTCTAATTACAAATGACAATGAAAAATATGGTAAATTAATAAAGTAATTCAAAAGAATCTTTCTTATCTTCTAATATTAAAACATCTTTAAGTACCAAAATATAGAAAGCAAAACATGTAAAAATAAACCATTAAAGCATGTTTATGTTTTCAACAAAATGGAACATACATATTGTCATAGACCTGCCCTTATACTGTCACTGTATCACTGTCTTCCCATTCATCATCGATTTGCTCCAGCGGGCACCAGTAACATCTCCATATGTCCTGTCTCATGCTAGTAGAGCCCAAGGGCACCTGCTTGCTCCAGGAACATAAAGAGCCTCAAACCATTCCATCAGGTCATGGGAATGAGGTCTATAATTGTTACTGGTATTTGGTATATCAAATACGACACGGGGAGCTTGCCAGGCTCTGCTGTGCAGGCTACCCGTGCCTGCCTTTGACTGCCCTTTCACTATGCCCATAAAATACAAGGAGTTCTTCAGCAAAGCAAGATCTGTGCTTTGATAATCAATTAAATTAAGCTTAATATAAACAGAACTATAGATGTGTTTGAGTTTTTCTTTACTAGGAGAAATATGGAAGATGCAACTATTAAAGCAAAATCAGAAACCTAGAAAACATAATGAAACCTTTAAACGAGTGGATGGCAGAGTTTTACTTGATGTCACAATTAAGCTTTCTTAATGTTACATTATTCTGTGATACAATGTGCGTTTTGCAGTTCTACATAGCTCTTTAAAGAATATGCATAGGTCTAGAATTCAAGCTGGCAGAAGGTTCTGGATCCAACTTACAAGTAGCCAAGATTCCGTTTTCAGAGAACAATGGTAATTCTAGCTCCAACCCTGGGGGCCTCATTGCATGTCTTTGATCCCTTTGAAATAGCGGCCCTTTATCTTTTTAGCTTAGCATGTGGTCTGGCAAAAATAACTTCAATACTTTTTTTAAAAGTTTTATTCCTTCAGCATTAAAATAATATTTTTAATTTATTTGAACCATGCAGATAACATCCCTTGCTAGACCTCCAATAGCTCTCCTTCACATTCTGCTCAGAGGTAATCTTGGAGTGCCTCTATCCATTCGAACTGGAGTACTTGTCTACCACCCTTGAATCATCAACATAGTGCCATTTTATTTCCCTTGTTGAATTTATTATAATCTACCTCAGTTTTTGAGAGTTAATATTTTTTAATCCCCATTGAAGGTGACTGAAAGCCTACTATTACCGAGAGTATCCCACCCACACAGCAGAGCCTGGCAAGCTACCTGTGTCGTATTCAATATATGCCAAGTACAGTAACGATGATGGACCTCATTCCCATAACCTGACCAAATGGTTTGAGGCTCTTCATGTTCCTGTAGCAAGCAGATGCCCTAGAGCTACTCTAGCACGCACAGGGATGAATGGAGATGTTACTGGTGCCCGCTCAAGCAAATCGATGATCAACTGGAAGACAAGTGATACAAGTGATAGATTGAAAGTGGAATATAGGGCTTAATACATACTAAGAATTTCTGTACTGCTAGCCATAATCTCCTATTCTCTTCTTTACTTTCTTATTGTCTGTTCACCCAACCCCCACACCCACATTTTCACTGGTTAATTTCTGGTGTGTAGGGCACTGCATAGTACAGAGAAGGTACTCAATAAATTTTTTATTAAATGAATTAATTACATTTTTGACTTATCCATGATTAAGGCACAGCTGACTGGGGATTCATACATTAAGCATCTCATTGGAAATAAATTATTTATAAACAGAACTGTATGATAATTACTGCCAATATAAGGTAAGTTAATAAGAATGAGAGAACTAAGGCAATTCAATAGATAATTTTCTTAAAATAAGAAGAGTAAATATATAGAACCTGGTAAATTCAGAAACCTGACATCAACTGCCATTTATTTCTTGAACTATCCCATAACTATCCCATAACTCTCGTATTGGCCTATTCTTCTTAACTCTTTATTCACATATCCTACGTAGTACTGAATATATCTACTCAGATAGCCAAGAGACACCTCAAAACTGACTCATCCTTGGTGTCTGACCTGCACTTCCTTTTGTTTCTTGACTTCAAGGATGTCCATGTACCTACCGTGTCACCCAGGGCAAAATCAGGGGGTTATTCCATTATCTTCTACTTTCTGCACAACATCATTTTCATGAAAGTGGACTTCTTAGAGGCAAAATTATTACTAAAGTCCCATATGGCCCAAGGGCCGGGTGTTCTCTAAGTGCATAATAGACACTAGCTTTGGCAGGATCATAGGTCAGAAGAAAAACAATCAAGACAACTCTAAATATTTAAATAAATAATTGCTCAAATGATACCAGTAGGTAATATGAAAATTAGAGCTACAGTAAATCAATAGTGGAGGTATCTAGATATGATGACAGCAGGTTCAAAAAGAGTCTAGGATAAAAAAATAAACTTCAAAATTCAGAAAACAGGGGGTAAAGTACAAGACTGGCATGCTGCCAACCACTGCAGCATACAGCCCTAGAAGTTCCTCTATGCCCCTGGGTGGCCGGTAATCACAGGAGTCACAGGTCCCGAGCAGAGGCACATCCTTTAACCTTCACACTGAACTGTCAGCCTGCTTAAGAGATAATCCCTCCAAAAGTAATTAGGAACAAACTATCATGTCCTGTTAGGAGGTGAGAGAACAGGAAAACTTTAAGCATCCTACTCTAAAGTCAGATCTGAAATCATTCTACTCAGATCATTTCATTTGCAAAATTGAGGGCATGTCCTATTCAAAAATGCTGAAGAAGAGGTGGAATTACCAGGGGTGTACTGAAGGAATGGCCAGGAATTTCCAGTTTGATAGAATCACTGAATACATAAACCCAAACTACGAAAATGAAGGAAAAAATGTAGCATGGAGCCTCAGGAAAGAGTCTGAATGTGACGAATTCGATGGATTCAGGATATTGGACAATGAAAGCGACACATGAAGCAGCAGACTGCAGTAGTCAGTCAGGGCAGGCTAATGGAGTGAATGGGGTACACAGAGAGACCACAGATACTTAGTGGGGGAAATGTTTTAGGCAGAAAGGGAAAAGTAAGTGGGACTCATGGCTGGGATTGGGAAAGATTCAGACTAATCCCAGTGGAGAAAACAACCGACAGCTAATTAGCCATGCGATTGCAATGGAGCCAGATAAGCTTATATCTGGGTAGGCATTTGTGATAAAAACAAATCAGACCAACTTTTTGTTTTTTCTGAATTTTATCTTTGTTTGACCCCTGAAACTAAAACGGCTATCCTATCTGCAATCAAGATGAGTGCTAGTCTAAGAGTAACTGAACAGTCTTGCAGAAGATTATATCTGCAGTGTATCCTAAAAATAAACCTCAAAAATGGGGAAAAAAAGAAGAGAGTTAATCTAACTAAAACTGATCTCATAGGAGCAAGTTGTAGGGGTGGGGAGGGAGGGGAAAGTGCCAGTGTTAGTAATGCTACTGAAACAATGCATGAAAAGTCATGCAATGTTGGTCTATGCACAAAAATGACTTAAATTCCTTTACTATAAAAAAAATTTAATGGGATTTATGACTTTTTTAACATCTAGTATTGTGAGAGTAAAAGAATCAAATGGCAAAATCTACCAGAATTGGAAAGATGTAGAGCAAGTTAAATAGGACTGAAGAACCAAGGTCTGAAGACCATCAACCTAAGGAGAACCAAATTTAAATAGTCATGGGGCGGAGCAATAGCCCAGCGGGTAGGGCGTTTGCCTTGCATGTGGCGGCCCATGCCGGCCTGGGTTCGATCCCCAGCATCCCATATGGTCCCATGAGCACCGCCAGGAGTAATTCCTGAGTGCAGAGCCAGGAGAAATCCCTGAGCATTGCCGGGTGTGACCAAAAAAAAGCAATAAATAAATAAATAAATAAATAAATAAATAAATAAGTCAGCAAGAAGTTCCATTGGACAGGGAGGCAGAAGGTTCTCATGGCTTAGGAGGCGGGAGGCCGGAGGCATCGCAATGCAACAGCTGGGGCAAGGAGCTGTTGCTGTGCAAATAAAGCCAAGACTGTGTGGGAGAGATGATGGAGAAGGGGATCAACTATACAAATACATCCCAGAGAATCCCTGTAGATGAGAAAATCATTGTTCTGATTTCATGCAAGTCTGTGGTGTGACATGCTTTATAAGGAACAAGACCATCATAGAAAAGAACTGCTTCAGGTACAATGACTAATGAACTCTGAGGACAGAGACTGGAGCATCAGCTGAGTGTTCACTTTCCTGATGATTACAGAGAAGAGAAAGAGAGGGCATTAGCAAAAATAAACTTGTAATGGGGTGAGAAACAGAAAGGTGTCAGCTGAAGAGGGAACTGTGTGATAAATAAGGAGAAAAAAGTAATTCAAGCCTTGAGAGACTATGAACAAACAATAGTCTGGATATGATGGTGGGAAGCAGGAAATTTGATGACCCCTGGGCCTCACTTTGAGAGCCAGAGAAAGTAGAAGATGTGACCACTGGTGATGAATTTGGCTTGGGGACATAGACTAAGGCCAAGACTGGGTTTTGGCAAGTGTGTAAGGAACAACTAATGAATGTGAAGCTTATTAACTATTAGAATACTAAAGAGTATAGGCAGTTATAATATGGAAATTGGAAGCTAAAATCTATAGACAGAAAGCAGAAATCACTAAGGGTAGACATGCATATATTGAGTAATCATTTTTAAAAGAGAGAAATGTGGATGATATCTAATAGGTATCTCTAGAAATACATAAAAAGGTTCCAAGAAAAAAAATTTAGGTGAATAAACTGGAAAATGTAGTTTTACAGTCTGGGAGAACAAACATATGAAATAAATTTAGAAACACGCGAACCTAGATCTGAGTGTTGACTCTGCCATTCACCTGTTACATAATATTAAGTTTATACTTCTACCTGATAAAATAGAAATAAAAACACCTATTATTCTGGGGTTTAGTAAAATTTGGAGATCACCCATGCAAAATAAGCAGCATTGGGCTAGCATTCAGTGGGCACTCAACATGAGGCCATCCAGGGTTCAAGCCCCATCACCACCCTAAGCACTATCAAGAGTGAACCCTGTACCCAAAGCCCAGAATATGCCTGAACACAGCTTGGTATGGCCAAAGACGCAAACCCTCTCCCACCAGCTTTCCTCCCAAAGTACATGACACAATGTAAAACAAAGTCCCTAATTCCTCTATGACATCCAATGAAAATTCTGAGTGACACTACAATAATTCTGCAGCCCTGAGCCTAAAAAAGATCTGAAGAGGAAGTTTACACTCTTGGTTGTAGAGTCAAACTTCACTTCGTGCTCTGCATTTAGTTTATTTGGTGAGTCAGTCTATTATCAGTGCTTGCAAATTAACACTAATTAGCAAATAAAAGTAATGTGCTTTTACCACTTGTCTGACAATCACTACTATAAAAGCCTAAATAATAATTACCATATCATTTCATAAAGGAAAAAATTTTACTACAAGTAACACACTCAAGATAAATTATAGAACTGGTTTACAATTTTATTTAGCTTTTCATGTTGGTTCATGCCATTGATTCTCAAGTTTACATCTTTTCAAGCACTACTAAGTTCAAGAGAAATGTCTCTTGAGGGGGGGAAATAGAACTCCCCTCTCATCTTGTTACACTTTGTTTTCCCTTTTCTTTTTGCTGCATGTAATTTTCAGAAGTAGAATTCTTCATACTAATTTATCTTGGAAAGATTTTTCAAGAAATCAGAGTTCCAAGTTTTCCAGATATTGCAAAACAAACCCCATATTTGCCTTTCTTTGACAAAACTTGGCAGCCTGCCTCCAAAACTGACATTACTCAGCATGTGCCCTTGTGGCATAATTCCCAAATCCTCTATAATCTTACTAATGTATTATTTTTCTTTTCAAAGAAATATTCACTTTCAGATAAGACACTTCATGATCTGAACAAGTTATTTCCCTGGGTTACTTAGGAAGTCAGTTTCAGCCTAAGTCATAAAAGAGGTTAACACTTTAATAAACATGAGAACAAAAACCCCAAATTATTATATTCACTTAGTTCATTTCTGATTACTTATATGTTTCTGTATAATAATTTGCCATTATTTTCATAGATTGCAATCAATATGGACAACTTCTACTTGGAAACTTGAACGTTTATCCTGATAGTATGCATAAATGCAAAGGTACATATGAATCTGATTGCTTATTAGTTTCAGATTTAGTAAATGCTTACTGGAGAAAAAAAAGCTTTCAAAATGAACAGCAAAATAAAAATCATCTTACATTCAACCACCACCCAGAGGCAGAATCATCATGAATAATTTGTGACCAGCCTATCATATAGCTTCCAAGGCACATACACCTATGATTTTACATAAATTAGATCATAAAAAGATGCTTTGTGAAAAATTCGTTGCTGACTCCAGTCTTTGATGATGATCTCTGTCACTCCTTTCCCTGGATAACTTCACCTCTTCTTCTTAACCAATAGAACTTCTTTATATACGTCTTTCCATATCTTCCTCTACTTCTCTACATCCTTACTGCAGCAGTGGCCACTTACTAAGTGTTTAAAATGGCATTTTTCCATTATCTTTGTTACGTCCTGTGCCCTCCACCCCTTACTTTATAAAGACATGTTATTAATTCCAAGGTGACTTTCTCCTATTTTACTTTTTATCTCATTCATCTTAGACACTACATGAAAGCCCTCTTTCCCCACATGAGGGGTAACCACACCTGATGCCCCAGAATGCCTCAGGGTTACTGTTTCCCCCTTTCTGTTTTCTCTTACTTTGTAGAATAATGTGCGGAAATGCTGAGGTGCCCTGCACAAAATCCGGGAGCAGGGTCAGGGATCCCCTTTTGTTCCAGGGGATCAGAGGCCAGTGGACAGAGAAAGATGCAAGAAACCGGTGAAGTTTTAAAATGCTTTACTTGGGCCGGAGCGATAGTCCAGTGGGTAGAGCATTTGCCTTGTACATGGCAAGCCGTGCCGGCCTGGGTTCAACCCCCGGCATCCCATATGATCCTCCAAGCACTGCCAGGAGTACTTCCTGAGTGCAGAGCCAGGAGAAACCCCTGAGCATTGCGGGAGTGACCCAAAAAGCAAAAATAAATAATAAATGAATGAATAAATAAATAAATGAATAGAAGACAGACAGACAGACAGACAGACAGACAGACAGACAGACAGACAGATAGACAGACAGACAGACAGACAGACAGGTAGATGAATGAATGAATAAATAAATAAAGTACTTTACTTAACACAGGTCCTGGCATATAAATTAGCAATACGAAAAACTCCGAACTTAGTGTTCCCCCTGGCCACATGTAGGCCAAGATGGCGGCCACCACGTTCTAAGGCCCTGAGGAGAAGAGACAGAGACAAGGCGCCAGCAGAAAGGGGGAAAGAGAGAGAGACCCAAAGAGAGCACAGGCTAGTTTTATATCCCTGCAACCCAGCCCTCCCACTCCAATGAAAAACCAGCAGGGTCAAATGCCCTCAGGTAATTTCTCCCAGGACTTCACCTAGGCCCTTTGAGATGTTCATGTTGTCAAGCCAAGATCTGCCTTGGAAGTGCCCCTGCAGGGTAGAGAAGGAGTTTCTGAGATGAACTGTATCTCAGAACACAAAGGCATGCATCTGTACCTAAGAATATACTAATGCCAGTTAAATATTTCTCCAAGCCTTCACAAGTCTTTACTTTATGGTCCGTAAACTCTAGTTCCGTAGTTTAGCTTTGAGTTATCAGAGAGCCCAGCTTGCTTGCTTAAAGGCAAATAACATTTCTCTCTGGTCTAATTACTTAGAGATCCAATGTGGCCAGGCAAATATACTGGTAAGACCTAGCTAGTCCCATGATGATTGTGACAGCTTGAAAGAACATTTATACCAGTAAGTCTAGAATACATGGTCAGATAAACTGCCGCATTTAAACTGTCCTCCTCCTATCTACAAAGTGACCTGCAGGGAGGCAACTGCAGGCCAGATGCAGAGGCTCTGGGCAGGTGTACTGCAACAGAATAAGACCTAGTACAAGACAAGGCATTATAATAAAGAACATAAATGCATGAATAAATGTCACAATGGCAAATAAATAAAAACCACAATTATGACAACAAATAAGGACTTTTTAGTCATTTTTTAAAAACTAATAAAGTGCAAGTCATTAGAAATGATCTCCTTAGGGGCTGGAGGAATATCACAAGGTTAGGACCTTTGTTTTGCACGTGATCAATCTTAGTTTTATTCTTTGAATCATATATTATCCCCAGAACTCTGCCAGGAGTATTCCCTAAACAAAGATCCATTAGTGAGTCCTGAGAAGAGTTGGGTGCAGGTCCCAAACAAAACAAAATGCATTTCTCACACAGATTATCTACATTGTGCAGGGCGTGACCCATTGTGCAGGGTGTGACCCAGGGTGTCACAGGGAGCTCTTATTTTCAGAGTCTCTGGGGAATTAGGCTCCATCTCACACAGGGTCACAAACACAGCAGGAAGGAAAAAGTCATCTAGAAGACTATCTAACTAACTCAGAAGTTAGCCTTAAGAAATCAGATTCTGGGAGCCAGAGAGATAGTACACTGAGTAAGCCACTTGCCTTGCACACAGTACACTGAGTGCAATCCCTGGCATCCCATTCAGTCCCATGAGCAACACCAGAAGTGATTCCTGAGTACAAAGCCAGGAGTAGCCCCTGAGTACCACCTGGTTTGGCCCGTAAACAAAAACATAAAAAAGGGAAAGAAAGAAACCAAATACTTCATCTCTATTACGGAGTGTTAATCTGTAAAAATTAGAAATAGTTAATCTGTAAAACTTGCAACACACTATATACTAAACTCATACATGCATTTGTAGAGTAATTCTGTATAAATGATCTTTTTAATTTGTTTATTGAATCACATTGAGATACAGTTACAAAGTTGTTCATGATTGGGTTTCAGTAATATACTATTCCAAAACCCGTCCCTTCCAATAGGTCTTGGTCATGCAAGTTCCAACACTTATACCTTCACCAGTGTACTCTTCCCAATGTCTCCAGTTTCCCTCCCACCCACCACATGCCTATATGGTAAGCATGTTCTTTCTCTTTCTCTCTCTCTCTCTCCCTCTTTTTTTTTAGGCATTATGGTTTGTAATAGTTATCATGTATATCCCTTTCCGTACTTTCAATATTCAGTACTTGTTTAGAGTGATCTTTTCCAACTATTATTGTCACACTGGTCCCTTATAATTAAATGTAGTGCACACATGTGTGTGCACACACACATCCACACATGCACACACACACACTCACTTATTAACTCTTGGCCCATTTTCCTGTTCTTGGACATAAGTCTCATACTATTTTTGGCACACCCGCAGCCGGGCACCCCCTCTCACTCGAATTGACCGGGGGGGGGGAGAAACCCCGCGCGGGCTATCTCCCCGGCCCCTCATACTATTTTTTTAATATCCCAGAACTGAGTGAAGTCATTCTAAATCTGTCCCTCTCCTTCTGACCCATTTCACTCAGCATGATAATCTCCCTGTATGCATTTACAAGCAAGTTTCATGACTTCAATTTTTTGTAACAGCTGTGTAGTATTCCATTGTGTAGATGTACCACTATTTCTATATCCAGTCATCTGTTCTCAGGCACTTGGGTTGTTTCCAGACTCTATCTGTTGTAAATAGTGCTGCAACAAACACAGAAGCACAGATGGTGTTTCAACTGCATGTTTTGGGGCCCCAGTGCATATTTCCAGAAGCAGTATTGCTGGTGAAATGAGAGCTCAGTTTCTAGTTTTTAAAGAACATCCATATTGTTTTCCAAAAGGTTGGACCAGTTGGAATTCCCACCAGCAATGAATGAGTCCCTTTCTCCCCACATATGCACCAGCACCGGATGTTCTTGTTCCTTTGAATGTACAAGTCTCTGCGGTGTGAGATGGTATCTCATTATTGTTTTGATAAATCGTCTTTTTTTAAAATCTCACTCTGAACTTAGATAACTTCCATTTCTGAACCAGTCATCATGACCCAGAACTCTTTAGTATCCCCAAAGAGGGGAGTAACTGCAATTATTAACACTTCATTGTGTTCTGAGAACCTCAAACAGAATAAAATATACAACAAGGTAAAGGAATATACATGATAACTTTCAGTATTGTATGGCAAACCATAATGTCCAAAAGGAAAGAGGAGCAAGCAAGATAGAGGGAGAGAGAAGAGAGAAGAAAAATGCCTGCTATAGAGGCAGTCTGGGGTGGGGCTGGAGGAGGGGTTGGATGGAAGAAAACTGGAGATATTGGTGATGGGAAATGTATACTGGTAAAGGGACAGGTGTTGGAACATTGTATGGCCAAAACCCAATCATGAGCAACTTTGCAACTCTGTATCTCACAGTTATCTAATTTCATTTTAAAGAGTAAGATAAACAACAAAACATGGTATCAAAACTACAATTTCACTTTTCTAAGCAGTATCTTGTGAAGTTGTTGAGAAACTGCTTTGTTCCTGTAGGCTTCCCATTGCTATCACTATCACTATCTTCCCGTTGATCATCTATTTGCTAGAGCGGGCACCAGTAATATCTCCATATGTCCTGTCTCATGCTATTAGAGCCCAAGGGCATCTATTCACTCCAGGAATATAAAGAGCCTCAAACCATTGTATTAGATCATGGGAATGAACTAATATAATTGTTACTGGTATTTGGCATATCAAATAAAACAGGGCAGCTTGCCAGGCTTACCATGCAGGTGGCACACGCGCTTGTAGTCACCTCTAAATATAGCATTTGTAGATGAACCGCATGGCCACTTGGGGCCGCGACGAGGCGGGCTGTGATAGGCTGCGCTGGGTGGAGTTCTGACGAGAGGAACTCTGGATGTGGAAAATGGCGGCCCAATGGAGTGGGGGGAGGTCATCTGGCTTGTTGTGCGGCTCTCCTATTGCTAATGTTGGAATTACAGAGCCTAGTAAAAATCCACTACTCTTCAGTCTTTCTCTACTTTGACAGAGGCTTTTGAGGAACACTGATCAGTTGACACCTGGCTGGTCATACAGAGTATACAATACAGCTCCTTGCCTCTAGCTCTGCAAGAAGATAAAAAATACATTCCCATTTAAAATGCCAAAAGGAAGAAAATCACTTCAAGTTAAGGTTGCTCAAGAATCAAGAAGACAGAAAAGCATTACAGGAAAAAGCATATTGCAGAGGTGCAAGGTGTACACTGAAAAACTGGATACTCATATCTAAAGAATGAAACTGTACCACTACCTCATACCACTCAAAAATTAACTCAAAAATGAATAAAAAGTACAAACATAAGAACTAAAACTAAAGATATTCTTAGAAGAAAATGGGATAAATCTTCATGCCTTCAGATGAAATACAGACATTTTTAGTTATAACAACAAACATACTCAAATATAGGAAGAATAGTTATGCGAGAATTCATTATAATTAAAAATTTTTGTTCTTCAGCTGGAAAGAGAAGTCAGTAATATAAAGAATACATTTTAATCGTGGATGTAAAAGGCCAGGGAGATATAGAAAATGCCTTATATATGTACGCCTGTTGCAGGACTCCTAAGGGCCGCTGCATCTGCTCTGGATTGCCTCCCGCAAATCACTCCGTAGATAAGGGGGTAGTCTAAATGTGGCAGTTTATCCGACCATGTATGCTGTACTAGCTGGTATAAATATTCTCCCATGCTATCACAATCATCGTGGGACTAGCTAGATCTTACCAGCATATTAGCCTGGCCAACGTAGGACACCTAAGTAATTAGACCAGAGAGAAATGCTGTTTGCTTCCAAGCAAACAAGCATGGCTCCCTGATATACTCAAAGGCAACTAAAATATAAAACTACAATGAAGTAGAGGAGACTTGTGAAGGCTTGGAGAAATATTTAACTGGCATTAGTATTGGTCAAGGACATGCCATCTCAGAAACCCCCTTCTCTACACTTCAAAAGCATTCCTAAGCAGATTTCGACTCAAAACATTAGCACAGTAAAGGCCCTAGGTGAGGTGCAGGGAGGGATTACCTAAGGGCATTGGACCCTCCCTGCTTTCCATAACAGTGGAAGGAAGGTCTGAGTTAGAGGGATATAAACTAGCGGTTCCCGCTCTGCCCTTCTTCTTCCTTGTGGGATCTCTCTCCTTGTGAGCGTTCATTTCCCCTTGGAAGGTTTTTTCTCCTTTACGTGGTGGTCGCCATCTTGGCCTACACTTGGCTGGGGTTCTAGCCTGGAATCCTAAGCATCGGGTTTTCCTTTTGCTGATTTGTATGCCTGAACCTGCTGATAAGTAAAGCCTTTTAAAACTACATCGGATTCCTGAGTTTTCATCCGTTCCTCGCCGGCTTCGGAGGTAGAAGGGAACTCGCTTCCCGGCACTGTCGGGGACCCCGGCGGGGCGCCCCGACACTACGCCCTAGGTTCAATCCCCAGCAACACATACATACACAAAACTAAATGAGGGCAAAGGGTCTGAATAGATTTTATCCAAGAAGATAAGTTTTACTATTGATAATAAATTCTAAATGCATTAGAAAAATATTAATTCTATTTCTAGTCTCCTCATTAAAAATCATATTATAAAAAACAAAAAATAGGGATCAGAGTGATGATACCACAGGCAGGGTGTTTGCCTTGCATGAGGCTGATCTGGCTTCTATCCCTGGCATCCCAGATAGTCCTGAGCACTGCCAGGAGTGACTCCCTAGGTGTACATCTAGGGGTAACCCCTGAATATCACCAGGTACGTCCCCAAAAACAAAAATAAAAGAAAGTTAATAGACCCATGCCACAACTCCTGAACTGCGCTTGCTGCTCCATCTTTTCAGGTGGGATTACTCTCCAGCTGACCCACTGGCCCTATTCAGAATAGAACAGGAGGCAGATCCCACAGTCTCTACACATGACCTACACCATACTAAGAGGCCCACAGCACAACTCCAAAGTAATAGATATACTCAGCAAATTTTACATTTCAAGTTATGCTTCCTGCCAATGGAGGCACTGAAAAATAAATTCAATGAAGAACTAATAATTACAGAAATATTTGTTAAGAGCTTTGAAGAGTTGAGAAATATAGGTAACCCAATGCAAGAGAGCTGAAGGGTCCCAATGAAGTCAGCTCAACAAGGGAAAACTCCAAGACACATTGTATTCAGAATGACAAAAAACCAGCGGTAGAGACAGAACATTGAGAACAGAAAGATCAAAAAGAAATTAGCCTGGCAAGCTACCCGTGTTTTATTTATTTGTTATACCAAAAACTAGTAACAATTATGGACCTCAATTCCATGACCTGAAGAATGGTTTGAGGCTCTTCCTGTCCCTGGAGCAAGCAGATGCCCTTGGGTTACACTTGCTTGTGACAGGACTTATGGAGATGTTACTGGTGCCCACTTGAGCAAATCGATGAACAATGGGAAGACAGTGACAGTGATACAGTGATTCATACAAAGGGAAAGCCCTTAAGGTTCACAACAAATCTATCCAGTGAAATGCTAGAAGCCAGAAGAGAATGGAGGAATACAGAGCAAGCTGAAATGAACACCTCACCGGGAATAATCTACGGAGCTAGATTATTACTCAGATTTGAAGGAATGCAGCAGAGCTTCATGGACAAGCAATAGCTTCAGGAATTCATAGTCCTGAAAACAGATTTGCAAAGTGTTAAAGGAGTTTCTTTAAAGGACAGGACAAATCTCCCAGCATATAGCACTGACTATGGCAGCATGTCACCCACTCAGAGTGCATATGCTTGCCTTCTACTACATTAAGGTATGCCTCTTCCTAAATTTCTAAGGGATTATATTCATTTCAATAATGAATTAGCATTTTTATTTATATTGAATGCTCTTTGATTATTTTTACATCCATAGAGACTTAAATTAAAATCTTTTATTTTTAATAGACACATGTAAGTAGTGTCTATATTATAGTATAAAATACTATAATATATTGGCTTTATGATAGAAAATACTATACTATAGTATAAATTGGCTTTATAATAGAAAATAATATAATATAGTATAATTTTACTATATAATACTATATAGTAAAATGATATAGTAATTTCTATTATAAAGTCATATTTTTATTATAAAGCCAATATTCCCTTTCTTAGAATAATATACTTTGCTTTTTTTTTTTTTTTTTTTGCTTTTGGATCACACCTAGCAATGCTCAGGGGTTATGCTGGCTCTGAACTCAGGAATTACTTCTGGCAGTGCTCAGGGAACCATATGAAATGCCAGGAATCAAACCCAGGTCAGCTGCGTGCAAGGAAAACACCCTACCTGCTGGACTATCGCTCCAGCCCCCACTTTGTACTTTTATAAGGCTATTTAGATTTTTTCCCTTTAAATGCTTTTAATTCTTCTCATACTTAAAATTAGTAAGAACTAAATTTTACATGTGCAGGATTTACCTTTTTCATATATTAATCTAACATTTATTAACATAAAATTTGCCATAATATTAATTCTTTAAATTTTTATATACTTCAAAAAATATTTAGTTTTTTTAACATGGATTTACAATTTTGTGGAATTTCAGGTTATTAGCTCTATTTGTCTACTTTTCTCCATGTGTGAAATCTGCTGTGTAGGGAAGGAAAAATAGAAACAGTAAGAGAACAACAAATGGTCAAAGTCACATTAGGGCAAGTGTGCTCTGTGGTGCCAAGCAGGGTGTTGGAATGATGTGTGCATGACAAGTATCACTTGATCACTTGACTTCCCATAGATCATCGGCTACTCGGCGGGCACCAGTAACATCTCAATATGTCCTGTAACATGTGAGATAGCCCAAGGGCATCTTCCCACTCCAGGAACATAAAGAGCCTCAAACCATTCCATCAAGTCATGGGAATGAGGTCTATAATTGTTACTGGTATTTGGCATGTCAAATACAACACGGGCAGCTTGCCAGGCTTTGCCGTGCGGGTGGGATAATCTTCTAGTCACCTCAAAACTCAAGCAGTTATTGATGAACTGCGCGGACAAGCCAAGCTGCAATCAGCATTTCTGCGGGGTGGAGTTCTGATGAGAGGGAGTCTGGATGTGGAAAATGGCGGCCCTTATGGTGTGGGGGTTCCTCTGGCTTCTTGCGAGGCTCTGCTGGAGTGGCGGGCTAGGGCTAGAACCCTAGCCATCCCTCCCGGATGCCTTGTAATCAGCTAGGCACAGGGAGAGCAAGTAGCAGCTCTGCCCCGTGTGTGTGAGTCTCTGGATCAGCATACCTGGTCTGGGCTTGGAAAAACTGCTGCAGGGTGGGTCAGTGATGAGCTGGGCTGCAATCAGCTCTTCTGCTGATTGACAAGTATAAGTAAAAACATTGTAAATCCTGGTACCTCAATAAAATATGGTTTAAAAATAAAAAGATTTTTAAGAAAAGTAAGGGCAGAGGGTGACATAGACAACTAATATAAGAGAATATTTGCTACTTTTTCAGATTTCTGATTTTATATTTATAAACTTTGAAAAATTAGTGATATCTTATGAATAAATGTTCATGCTAATATATATTTTTATACATATTTTATCTTGTATTCTTTTTCTTAAAAAGAGGGAATATTTAATCCTGTCCCACAAAACTGCATTTACTCTTTATTGTCATAGAAAAAAATAATAATCTTTAGAGGGTAGATTTATATATCAAAATTATATTTGTAAATAAAAATACTCATTAAAGTAACAACAATGAATTTATAAAGAATTTTAATGTTCATTTCATTAATAAAACAACCAATATTTTACTAGTGGGAATCATGTTTCTTTTTCTCTAACAGTAATAAATGCTTTCTCAATATGATTAGCTGTTCCTTAATGGAAACACAGTGGTGTGTGGGGAAAAGATGTATTCTAGAGACAGAGAAGAACAGTCAGTCCTAGCTTAGTCTCTGAGCAGCAGTGGTGCTTGGACATGTTATTGGGCTTATTTAGTAGCTACCATAATGGGGAACAGGGGTGGCACAGAAAATGTGGTCAAAGGGACATAGGCATAGGGCAAGACCAAACTCCTCACCAGGGAGAAGACCTCTAACATGGCCCAGACCCTGTACTGAACATAAAATGTTTTCATGACTATTTGATTTTGTCAAATACTTTTTATGCATCTTTGTTCATCAAACGGTTTTCTTATGTTTCTAATTATAATAGACTAGAAATTTAAACAGACACAGTCATCCTCCAGGCCTATTAATTTATCTTTCTAAAAACAACATAGTCCCTGTTACCTTTAGCACTTTATACCTGCATTAGTAAGACAAAACATACCTCCTACCTTTGAACCAAATGAAAGCACCATTGAGACATATTCCTGGTAGCTCAGACAGACCTCTTGAGATCACCATTTCATTTCCAAAGCCACCTCTTACATAGAGTCTATTATTTGGTTGTGGAAAAAGACGTTAACTGCCATGGCCTTAGGGCCTAAACTTATTTTGTCTCTGAGCCAAACAAGACTCCAATTCCTAACAGAATGGCATAATAAGCAATCTTCCAAGATCTCCAGTCAGTAATTTACTAAAATTACTCTAAGAGACAGCATAGAAAGCATAAAACTTTGGCTGTCTATAACATTCCTCTTTCTGCAGTTTAAACAAAAAGGAACTTAGAAATGAACAATTAGGTGGATTTAAAAAGGAAGCTACAAATGACTGCATCTATTTGCATGACATAAATATATATGTACATATTATAGTACCAATATCCAAGGTCAAGTGAAACATGTATCAGGAGGTCTTGTTAAAGGTGGAATTTATCACAAATGTGTGGGAGTCAGAGGCTAGGTAAGACAGAAAATGGAACAGTGTGCTCACAATTGTCGAGAGTACTAATACCAACCTAGAACTGAGCATTAAATACAGGCAAAAGATACACATGACAACCCTTTAACGTATGTTCTGTAATCCATAGCCTGGAAGGGAAGGAAAAGAAAGAGAGAGAAAGGGACAGAAATAAAGAATCTGCCATGGTGACGGGCTGGGGAGGGGGAGGGAACCGGGACGTTGGTGGTGGGAGATGGGCACTGGTGGAGGGACGGGTGCTGGAACACTGTATGACCAAAACCCAAATATGAACTTTTAATTGTATATCTTTGTAATTATACATCTCACAGTGGTATAATAAAATTCTTTTAAAAAAAAGGAAGCTACAAATATACTCAATATTAAAATAAATAACTGGCAAAAGTTAATGATGTTATTAGTATGTTCATAATAAAAAGAAATAGAAGGTAACAGGAAATGTTCTAAGAATTAAAAATCTAGAGACAAGTATATGCCTCTAAGTAGAAAACCTAAGATTGGACACTAAAATCTGTGTATTCTCCTCTGGATGGTCTGCATAAAAATTATCCATCCATCCATATAATCCAAGATTAGATTATTGAAATCACTGTCAAAACAAAAAATCAAACATATCCTCTGGGAAAGAAACAATAAAAAAACTTGCCCAAAGGAATATGATAGCTATTCAGTTAGAGCTAACACATCAATGATTATTATAAACTATTATTAACTGAAATTAATAAAGGGTAACATAATGCTGAAATTCCAAATAAATCTGGAAGCATTACAGAATACCTAGAAAATTTTGTACCGTATAGAACATAAATATATAATTTAATACAGTTGGCCAAGAAACTGACAGTCTAACATTCATGAATTACTTTTATGAAGAATGACTTCAAGAGAAAACCATAATAATGCTATACATCTGAAATACATTTTTAAACACTGAAAAGTAAGGCATGTTTGCAAACCATATGCCTGATGGAATTAATTTTCAAGGCCCTGAAGGCACCTTATATATATTTTTGTAAACCAACCCCCAACCAAAAAATGGCTATTGGTATGTTTACATTTAAAAATGACATGTGGCTAAGCTAACCATAGCAAGCCATAAGTAAAACAAATCTTTGTTCTCTAAGATTCTCTGTTACTATACCCTTTTCCCTTCTACTATTTTCAGACCAACAAGGCCCCTGGGTCTCATCTTTTCCCTAGCCCCTCATCAAAAGGTATTTGCAACATAAATCTAATATCACTACATTTTTCCCATGTCAATTTAGACCTTATGTTGCTACTCCCAAAAGTCTCTGCTTTCTTTCCCACTATGAAGTAAAAGTCTCTGAACTTTCTCATGAAATAAAAGGCACAGCTGAGCGTCAGCATTCAGAGAAACACTGGGAAAGAAATTAGAGGTCTATCTTACCTGTCCACCATGTTTTCCTCTGAAGTCAACATAGCTATAGAAAAGGTAATTCTTGTTTAAAACTGCTTCTCAGATTCATTCATCTCTATAAAATTAGCAGGTTCTTTTCTTTTTTAACACAAAATTCTCCATCTTTTTATGGTGACCTCAGAGTGTGAAGAACATAGTTCACTATTTCTATCATCTCTTACTGGAAAATAGAGTAGGAATACCAAAGTAACTCTTCTATTGAATTCAAAGGAAGGTAGTCATCTGAAGAGCTCAAAGAAAGCTTCCCTGGGAAGATGATAAGTCACACTGTGTACAACAAAGAAACGGTTCAATTTCCTGACCAACCACGGGCATCCCTGTATTTTGGAAATCCTATTTCTACCTTTGTCATTTTTAATTAGGGAGGTGGAGCTGCCAAATATAATATCTGACAAGGTATAAGTCAAACACTCAAATGCTCAGAAGTATTCTGGGGCCCGAGCGGGAAGGCATTTGCCTTGCACGTGGCCAACCCGGATTAGATCCCCAGCATCCCATATAGTCCCCTGAGCACCACCAGGAGTAATTCCTGAGTGCAGAGCCAGGAGTAACCCCTGAGCATTGCCGAGTGTGACCCAAAAAGGAAAAAAAAATGCTCAGAAGGATTCAAAGATTGACAGAAATATGTTAGGGACCAAGAGAGTATGAGGGAAGACGTGGAAACAACAGGAAGGTGAATCCCTCCTATATACAGCACTTCTGACTCAGCTGCATCATGTCTAGGCAGCATAACCAGATCACTCATTTGTGAAGGAAGAGGTGGTGTTTAGTGAATTTTTATATTTTAATATACAGTGATCTTTAATGCAATCATAACTGTAGATTTGCACGTGAAACTTATTGCTAACTATAAGTCATTCAACATTTAAGAAACACTGGGTCAAGGTAACTCTGAGTGAGTGAACAAAAACCCATCCGTTCTCAGAGGATGTTTCCTTGTTGTTCATTTGGTTAAGTATCAACAATAGTAGCTGCTCTCTTCCTCCTGCACAGCTCAGGTTTTAGGTCGTTCATCATGTTGACTTCTCGATCTAGGTACACATAACTGCTGCATTCAGAGATGTCTGTTCCATTGAGAGTGAATGGGGCCTCTGGAACTAGTTCAAAGATCAGTAACAATTATAGACCTCATTCCCATGACCTGAAGAAATGGTTTGAGGCTCTCTGTGTTCCTGGAGCCAGCAGATGCCCTTGGGCTACACTAGCACACAACAGGATTATGCAGATGTTACTGGTGCCCACTAGAGCAAATCAATGAACAACAGGAAGACAAGTGATACAAGTGATTATTATTATTATTATTATTAGTAGTAGTAGTAGTAGTAGTAGTAGTAGTAGTAGTAGTATAAAACCAGCCCCTCCTAAGTAAGATAGAATACAATTTTTCAGACTTTCTGCATAATCAGCTCAGCTCGGCTCCATGTCTCCTTGAACATACTGACGATTTTTAACTCATCAGCCTCCATAGTAACATAAGCCTATTCTTACAGTAAATCTCCTTTTCTATAAATACCCATTATATTGTTTTTCATTTCTCTGGGGAAATGGAATTAATTTCCCTTGAAAAAAAGTAATTAATTAATTAGGGACTTAATTAGGGATTCATTTTCTTAATTAATACAACTGACTTGATCAAGATTACATAGTTTGGGACAAAGAAAAAACCCATAAATCTTCTAACTCTTCAAAATATAATCCAGTATACTGAAAAGAAGCAATAATCCTTATGGAATAGTAGGTGTCATTACAGATATGTTAAGTGTATGTATGTCTGTACATCACAAAAGCCTGACACATAACATAAAACATGTATTTCTCAAAATGTATCTGTAGCTCTTCAAAATTCTTTTGTTGCTTGAGTATATGGAATTAAGGCCCAGAAATTTAGCTCATGGCAGTTCCCCATCATGATTCCACAAACCAAAGCTTGAGAATACTAGAGCAATTAAGAGGATGTATTCACATGAGAGACCTTGTGTTTCAAAGTACAGTGTACGTCATACATCACAGAACAGAGAACACGTAGGAACTGAGTACCTAAGGGTGGTGAAACAATTATGCATAATTAGCATTTGATTAACAGTAGTTATTGTTACTAAACTCATCCCAAGTGTGTAATCTGGAACATTTTCTGTATCATCCTAATCAATGATTGTCACAGTGGTATTTACTATCTTAAAATGCTTTCTAATGCAAAGAGTAATTGGTTAGATGTTCTGGATTCATTTTATGTGAATTTTTCGTAACTTAATAAAGTACTCATAGTATTATAGTCTAGAGATTAGAATATTTGAATAACTTATAAGATGCAACAGAGTTTGCTGTGCAGCATGGAGTATGAAGATATGGGAGAGGAATTGGGTTCCAGTTTTATGGTCTTTCTGCAGTCTACTGATTCTCTTTACTCCTGTAAGGACTAAGAAAATATTTCATTTATTGCTCAGTTTTCCAATCTCTTATTCAGACAACCTGAGTAGCAGACAACCAAATACAAATATTTACTTAATTAAACTTTCACACTAGCATAATTATTTTGACCCAACATTCTTTCACTAACAAATAGGCATACTAATATCTAAGGAAGGATATAGATACAGTAGATACAGACTGACTATGCTCCAGGCCAACTGTAGAAGTGGAAGACACTTTACAAATCCTATACGGGACAGTTAAAGAACTGAAGGTGAAAACCAAATGGAAAGCAAAAGTGATTACAGGATTTAACCTGTATCAGAGGGAGTATGTTCAAGAAAATAAGAAGGAAGCAAAAAATTGGTTGTGGGCATAAAGAGTATCATTCTTCCAATTAGAATTTAAATTAGGATTTAGAGCATGCGACAGGGGGTTATCCTGAGGGGCAGTCAAGCCAAGCTCAAAACAGTTGTCTCTTATAGAGGAAGTGGTCAGAGACTATGTTAATATCAGTAATCCAATCACTAGATCAGTCTCAGCAAAAAGTGGTTCTCATATATTAGCGTGAAAGCAGACTAAGACATCTTCATGTGACCAATAGCACACACAATTTACCAAATTCACATGGTGACAGTTTCCTAGATCAAACAAGGAAGCAATTCAAAAAGCTGCAAAGAAAAAGTATGTCTTTCCCCTCTATGTTTGAGTGCTTGAGTGTGTATATATTCTAGGTAGCAGGGAGACACTGAAGATTTTTAATCTGATCTCAGCAGAGCTTGAACAATCTGATGAGATATGATTTCATTTAGAAGAATAACATCCTAAAAGAAAAATAAAACAACTCTTTCCATCTAGAAGAGGGCAAGGAAAATAACTAAACTAAGGTAATGCGTAGAAAAGAATAATTGAAATGATAGCTAAAATATTTAGTTTCTGATATTAAATGGTATTTATACTGCCTAGAATTTGAGAATACATATATGCCCACTGAAATTAGAAATTGTTCTTAACTCTGACTTAGAATTGTCAATCATCCTCAAATTCTTAAAACATTTCACAAGTTTCTTCTCAAAAGATGACTTTTTTTCCCTACACTTTCTTGTCTTTAAAAAAGAATAACTTTGACCAGGAATTTTTTTCCCACTTCAATGATATAACAAAGCGAAACACACAATGCTATTTGCGGACTTGCTGTACCACACAGTTCTTGACGCCCACTGTGATGCCTGCTCATGAAAGAAACCACAGATGCTGAAACATGATAGAGATTAAAATCTCTCCCCATCATTTTGAAGGAAACAGGGAGGCAAACCATCTGAATAATGAAGCTGGAGGCTTTCTGCAGGTCTTCCTGCCTTCGTTTTCTATCCCAAAACAGAGCAGAAGAAAGAAAAGTAATTTGTGGTGTTTTCTTCTATTTCCAAAAAGTGTTTGTGAACAGTTACCAGAAAAGAAGTCTCTACATATCTAGCATTCAAGATGCTTTTATGGTGAAATTATTTTTCTTACTTCATTCTAAGGTCAAGAAAAATAGGATCAAGATCCTACAGGTGGAATAAGTGGCAGAGGTGTGCAGTGTTTCAAGATTGTGCACCAATATATTCCACTATGACCTTGGTGTCTATTTAGAAAGCTAGAAAAATTAGGACCGATACATGCTTCTGTATGTATTTTATATTTTATAAAATACATACAGAGAGCATTATTAAAAAACATAAAACAGTTCAAAAATTATTTTTAAAAACTTTTAGAAAAGATTTTGGTAATTATTGACCTAACTCAAAAATATGGTCCTGATCAATTTATAGATTTTCATTGCTTTATTCTGGAATCAGAACCATAAGATTGTATTAAGAATGCCATAGTCCTTTCATTACCAACTCAATTGCCAGAGATGCACCTAATAATTCATAATAGCACTGGCAGTTTTCTGTGTGTAAAACTTAGTCATTCTTGGTTAATATATTAAGGCTCCTCCACAGCTAGTTAGGTCATGATCCTTAGTGTCCTGCCACAGACACTATTTTCTTGGGATTATCATGGCAAGCCAGCCAACCTAAATATAGGTGAGGAGAAGTAATTCAAACTCAACTGCGAATTTAAAAAAAAGCATTACAACCAAATGTCTTCTGATTTAGCCAAGCTGCTTAACTTCAGTACATAGTTTTCCTTTCATGTAGTATGCTAGTATCTAATTTATAACATTGGTCTGAAACTGAATTCCATCAAAAAAGACCGAAAGAACCATCTGTACCCAGTACATGAGAACTCTCTATGAAAGGTAAACTATTATTCTCCTATATGGATATCTAACATCCATATAAGAGCAACGATAGAAAATCTATAGATCTAAGAGTGTGCATGATATAAAACATGATTTACTGAAAATGATTACATTTTGAGTAACTTATCACTGGGAAAATTTCTTAATTGAAATGTAATGGTTTCTACAACTGATAACTGAGAGCAGTTAACAAAAAGCTCATTCCTATTCTTAAAACAGTAACATAAATTCACAATTAATTTCCTCCCATGTAAACTGGAAAGGGTAATTAAATAATCAGTTACCAATGACTCTCACTTCAGCAGAGAGCAGTTAGTTCATCAAATTCTTTAGCTGATAAGTAAAAGAGTACTGACAGGTCTAAGAAGACTTAAGATAGGAATCTTTCACTATTCTTTCACTATTTGGCTATATTACCAAAACATCTTCGTGTGTATGCTCCAAGACTACTCTGACTCACATTTATTTTTTTTATTTATTTTTTTTTTTTATTATACCACAGTGAAACATACAATTACAAGGTGATCATAATTGGTTCTTGGCAATACAGTATACCAGCACCCATCCCTCCACCAGTGCCCCATTTCCCACCACCAATGTACCCCCCCTCCTGCCCACCCCATGCTGCCTTAATAGCAGGTACCCCAGTTTCCTCTCTTTCTCTCTCTGTCTCTCTCTCTGTCTCTGCATCTCTCTGCCTCTTATTTTACACATTGTGGCTAGCCCTGCAGGTATTTAGAGTTTATCACTTAAGTCTCTTTGTGTATATTCAATGGTGTGACTCACATTTATTAAAGGAACCACTAACTGGAGGAACAAGACATTGACAACTCTCTGTCAGTCTTAATAAGTTAATATCATGAATGCTCATTGTGGAATAAGTCTGAACACTCAAAGTGACTAATCAAAGTACCCTTATTAGTTTTTAGGTTTCCCTGTGAGCCTTGTGGGTCATTAAATATTAATCAGAAGATAATCAATCAGACAATCAAGAGAATTTCTACTAATATAGGTCTTTTTGTTAAGTCATGTCCAACAATTAGCACATTTTATAGAGTTATAAAATTCAGTCTGCCTACCTAATAAAATATCTTTCCTATATAAATAGTGCTGATATGTATGTTGGGACTATTTTTCCAACTTAATTTAAGAAAAATGAAAGTATATAGAAAGAATGCTAGAATATATTATGTTATTAAGGAATCAAACATTTAAACTGCAGGAACAAGATAGTGTAGCTTCTGATGAGCATAAATATGACTGTCAAGAAGTTTCTGGGTTTCACGATCACGATCACAATCTTCCCATTGATCATCTATTTGCTAGATCGGGCACCAGTAATATCTCCATATGTCCTGTCTCATGCCAGTAGAGCCAGGGGCATTGGCTTGCTACAGGAACATAAAGAGCCTCAAACCATTGTATTAGGTCATGGGAATGACCTAATATAGTTGTTACTGGAATTTGGCATATCAAATACAACACGAGAAGCTTGCCAGGCTTGCTGAGTGGGAGGCAAACTCTTTTAAACACCTCCAAAAAAAAGCATTTATTGATGAGCTGCGCGGCCACAGCGGCCTCATGAGCCCAGCTGTGATGGGCTGGCCTGCTGGGTGGAGTTCTGACTAGAGGGAAGTCAAATGTGGAAAATGGTGGCGCCCGTGGAGTGAGGGGGGATGGTCTGACTTGTTGTGAGGCTCTGCCGAGGTGGTGGGCCAGGGCTAGAACCCGCCATGCCTCCCGACTGCCTCATGAATGGCTGTGCACAGGGAGAGCAAGGAACAGCTCTGCCCCATGTCTGAGAGTCTCTGGACCAGCATACCTGGGCCAGATTGAGGAAAAAGCTGCTGCAGGGTGGGTGTCGATGATCCGGGCTGTGATGGGCTGGTCTGCTGGGTGGAGTTCTGACGAGAGGGAAGTCTAAATGTGGAAAATGGCGGTGCCCGTGGAGTGAGGGGGTTGGTCTGGCTTGTTGTGAGGGCTCTGCCGGGTGGTGGGCCAGGGCTAGAACCCGCCATGCCTCCCGACTGCCTCATGAACGGCTGTGCACAGTGAGAGCAAGGAACAGCTCTGCCCCATGTCTGAGAGTCTCTGGACCAGCATACCTGGGCCGGATTGAGGAAAAAGTTGCTTGGATCATCAACACCCACCCTGCAGCAGCTTTTTCTGGGTTTCACAGCTTACAAATTCCTAAGACAAAAATGTCAATTCACTTGAAAATTTTAATAGGGAAGACCCACTCCTGGTAAGTCCACTGTGTCCTTGTTAAGAAGAATGATGATAGTAAGAAAAGGGCAGGATCAGATAAAAAACAGACAATGCCCCAGAGTAGCTCATTTTCAGTGACTTGAAAGAAATAACTGGATCCAGAAGGAAGGCTAAAGGTGAGGTTGTTTAGACAACAATGACACAATACTACAGGTATTCATATGAAAGTTTTGTCCAACCTTGACAGTGGACCCATACACTTTATAGCTATCCAAGTCAGCAACCTATTGTACCCCTTTTCTTCTCTCTCCACCATTTCCCAGATGTTCATGTCCAATCTTAGCTTGAACACAATGACTCTCCTAAGTAAGAGCTTCTATCAATGGGAATACATTTTACAATTTTTCACTAGCACACTTTGCTTGTAGAGAGCAGCCCTCAGGCAAGAGTTATTTTCTTGTTATTCTAAGTGTCTAATATTGGCCTCAGATAAACTATGAAGTGTTTGCAATGCAATTTAATCAGTAGAGTTTCATTAAAGAAGATTAAGCAACAATGTTAAGTTAAAAGGTCAGTACCCACATAAATATGGATTTCTATCTTACAATTCTTCCTACTAATATTTAGCAAATTATTTATATATCTACTCATATATATGAGTAGATATATAAATAATACTCTACTATATATAAAATACTCATATATATATACTCAAAGTCAGGTACACGTTTTAGTATACCTGAAGAACACTGAAGATAGAAAGGTGTCAGAGATTCAATATTAGCCATAAACTGGGGTTTATTATATGCCTAATATTGAATCTGACACCTTTCTATCTTCAGTGTTCTTCAATAATAGTACATATAACATACATTCTACTGCTTAAAACCATGTAATCATGGAATACATAAACTTTGAAATATAAATGACCCATTATTCCACTTACAAAAACAAATCTCCCAAGATAGTAGTGCAACTGTTGCCAGAATATTTTATGCCCAAAAATTCAATTTACAATTACTTTGTAAAGCATGGTTCTTTAATAAAATAAAAAATAAAGTAAAAAAAATCAAATCCCTTTAGGATAATACAGGGAATAAAAAACAGAAAGCCCTCTTTCTGCCCTTTAGATTTCAATGAATTCATTTGATGAATCAAATGCTTTCTGATAATCTCAGAAATTGAAATAAAATCAATAGCCACTGGACACTCGATGCCCCCCATGTCATGTGATCTAAATCCACGTTGGCCATCAAAATGATGTTTTAGAGAAAATGTTTACTCATTCATTGATTAATTCAAAAATAAGTGTAGCGAAGTGTCCATCAGATTAAGCTCACAGATTTAATTCCTTTGAAAACTTCTGCTATAATTTTATTTATCTATTTAAATACCCATACATTAAAGGAGAAGCTGTATTTTTCAATATGCATGTGAAATCATCTACATGAAAAATTATCCTACCTAATTAAATATCATATAGGCCACCAAAGGATCAAGGAATCAATCCACCCTTATCCCACTACTTTTCCCTAAAAATAACCTGGCTCTTAACTGTTCCTACAAGGAATTTTAGAGTCAGTTTGTGCAAAACAACATGTTTATTTCTCCCCAAATCTATTTCTATCCCAATGTTTTCAGTTGATGGTGTCAATTGTCACATAAAAGGTGATCTTGAGGTGATATTGGAATGTGTCTCCTCTCTCATTCTCTCTTCTCATGTACATCCATGAGCAAGTTCTTTCTGTTCTACCCCCCTAAATTCCCTCTACTATCCTGGATTCATTTATCACCATCCCGGCTACTACCCTGGGAACCAAGCTAACCTCACTCTCAGCCTGGACAACTGTAACACTTTCTGACTGTCCTCTTCATTTACTCTCAAAAATGTACCAAATTCATTCATTCTATTAGCTAGAAACTAATTCAACTCCTCAACAGTTCTAACTTTTCCATCACTCTTGGTACAAAATCTCAACTTTCCACAGCTACAAATCCATCTCTCTCAGTCTTGGCTGTTTATCAGAATTGCCTGAGGAGCTTTTAAAAAATACCCGATTGATTATATGACTCTCCAGAGATAGGCTAGGCAGAGTGCTGTTGTTTTGTTTTGTTTTGTTTAAGTGTTTTCAGAGGTGATAACCACTTCCCTCTAGCCTGACCTCTATCTTCCACTCTGATTTCATCTGCTACAAGCCCCCCCTATTTTCACTCTGCGCCATCACCTGCCTTGGTTCTCTTTAAATCAGTTTCTCTTTTCACCTGGCAAGTTTTTTTTTTTCCATCCACCACTTCCCACTACTGATCATCTTCACATCCCTGGTTCCTCCTCCAAGTCTCCTCTCCCAAGCACCACCTCTTTGAGAGGTTTTCGGAACACCCAATGATCTCCTTCAGGATTCCTTCAAAGTGAGGTCTCCAGAGCAGCAAAAAGGACCTAATGACTTGTTAAAAATGCAAATTCTCCTGGCTGGACAGATAACGTATTGGGTAGGATATTTGTCTTTCATGTGGTCAAGCCAGGCTCCATCCTGAGACACCATATTGTCCCCTGATGTCTACCAAGAGTAATACCTGTGCACAGAACCAGGAAAAAGCCCTGAGCACTGTGGGTTAATAAAAAAATGCACCAGGCAGCAACTCTGAGGGACCCGAGAAACCTATGTTTGAGTGCATTTTTCTGGTTATTCTGATGTAAACTAAAGTTTAAGAAGCACTATTGTGTGTGTGTATATTTATACTTTATATTTATATAAAATATGTTTGTGTTTGCTGACTACAAGAGTATGCTACCCAGCGGCAGAGCCTGGCAAGCTACCCGTGTCGTATTTGATATGCCAAATACCAGTAACAATTATAGACCTCATTCCCATGACCTGATGGAATGGTTTGAGGCTCTTTATGTTCCTGGAGCAAGCAAGTACCCTTGGGCTCTACTAGCATGAGACAGGACATACAGAGACATTACTGGTGCCTGCTCGAGCAAATCGATGATGAACGGGAAAACAGTGGTACAGTGGTATGTTTGTGTTGCTACTATCTTCCTACACCTTATTACCATATTTTATCATCTTTAATTAGCTATCTAAAGTCCTTACTTAACTTTAATTTGTTCCTATCTAAAATATAAGTTCCATAGAAACTTATGGATTCTCAGAAGAATCACCAAGCTGCTGAATTGTCCTAGTGAGACCAGTCTCTAGGGCCTTCTCAAAATGGGAAAGGGTGGATTCCCCTCCCTGCTGGAAGTCCAAGAAGCCCCTCGCCCATACCCAACAACCCCCTGTATATAAATGGCCTAGCTTCACAACTGAATCTCATCAAGCCTCCAAGCGACAGAATTGGTCCAGCTCCACAGCTCCTCAAACTTTCATAGTACTGACAGCCCAGAAGAAGCATGGCAAATTTGATGAGAAAGGTGTGTGAAAGCCCAACAAGCTCAATGAGTGAAAAGTAATACATAAGGCCCAACTAGCACCAGCCAGCTCCACTGTGAGATAGAAAAATTATCACAAATTATATTTTGTTGAATTTTTTTTATAACTCCATTTGCCATCTTATTATAGCAAGCAACATAAAAGTAAATTTGTTTATTTCTGCTAAGAGGGCTGGCTTGTGGGTGGGAGAGAGGGTGGATAGGAAAGTGAGGACATTGTTAGAAGACAGGTGACCTAGTGGTGGAACTTTTGTTGGAACATTAGATGCCTGAAACAACTGTATTCAAACAACTTTGTAAATAAAGATGCTTAATTAAAAAAAAAACCTTAGTTTGATAAAGAAACTTATGATCTCTTTGTTTGGGGGTTTTGTTTGTTTGCAATTAGCTCAGGGGTTATTTCTGGCTCTGTACTCAGAAATTACTCCTAGCAGTGCTCTGTAGACCATATGGAATGCTGGGGATTGAACCCCAGGCTAGCTGTGTGCAAAGCAAACACTCTACCAGCTCTCCTAGTGCTCCAACTCCATGATCTCTCTATGTGATGATTAAAATACTGCCTGACTGTACTTAGCATTAAATACAGGCAAAAAAATGCACATGATGGCTTCTAAATATGTAGTGCAACCCACAATGTGTAAGAGAAGGAAAAGAGAGAGAGGGAGAGAGAAAAGAGATAAAGAACCTGCCATTTAGGCAGGCTATGGGAGGGGGAGGGAATTGGGGACATTGGTGGTGGGAAATGGGCACTGGTGGAGGGCGGGGTGCTGGAACACTATGTGACCAAAACCTCCAAACATGAACAACGTTGGAATTGTATATCTCACAGTGGTATAATAAAATGTTTTTAAAAAATTAAAATTAGAAATTCCATACAAAAAAAAAAGAATAATTAAGTAACTAGAAAGAAACTCAACTAACAGGATGGGTGTTGGAAGACTGTATGACTGAAACCCAATCAGTTTTGTAATGGTCTATCTCGTGGTGTTTTAATTAAAAATAAAGAAAAACCCTACTCAAAAAAAAATACTGCCTGAAACACAGTAAGGAGATAAATATTTATCAAATGAATTAAGTCACAAACTAATTCAGTCCCTACCCCACTCCCAGAAGTTCTAAAGTTTAGTTTGGGTTTGGGTTGAGTTTGGGTTTGGTTTGGATTTGGGTTTAGTTCAGTTGGACTGGACTGGGTTGGATCTCCTCAAGAGTTAGTCCTCTGAGAAAGACAATAGCGATGCAAATAAGTAGGTCCCAGGAAACAATACCGATACCCAACTGAATAACCACATAAGTCAACATTGGTTCTCTCAGAAGGGAAGTTTTGTTCTTTGGTTTTTGTTTGTTTTGTTTTGTTTTATCAAAATAGTTTTATCTAAAGAAATTCATTGACAGAAGCGTGAGGGAAAAGAAAGAGGAAAAGATAGCTGTTTAACAGAGAACAGGAGCCCTTCCAGAGTGGGAAAAGTCAAGAAGGAAATTTTTAAAATGTTGATCATGCTTGGTTTATATAAATGTGAAGTAATTGCTATCTATGACTAATGCACAGCTGTAAAGTTTCACTAAATCTTACGTTTCCTTCCAATGCCGTTTCCAAGTCAAAAAGTGATAAGAAAAGAGTAGTCAGGAGGGTATCTGGCAAGCAAAGAAGAGGTTAGGTAGCCAAATCAGAGGTCAAGACAAATCCATACCAAGGGTTATTTTCCCGGCTCAAAATGTCAAGAAAACTCAGTAGCTTTTTATCCATATTTGTTTTCTTTAACATAAATCTCTTGGCCCACACTCCACCCACACATCATTCCTAATAAGTAGAAAATATTCTTTTTATTTAAGCTTCTTTAGATTATAGTAAGAAAATTTGAAGATATTTATTAGTCATTTTTAACTTCTGTTTCTGTGTAGGACTTGTTTTATAGCTTCCTTTTTAGGCTGCCTTTTCTAACTGATGGTAATTAAACATATTTTTGTCTATCATGTGTGCTGTCATTATTTTTCCCAGTTTGTGTGTCACTCATGACTTTGTTTTTGATGATTCCTCACTCGCTAAGTTAAAACTATATTTACTTAAATATGCCAATCATCTTGGGTTGGGTATGTGGCCCAGTAGCAAGCAGCACCTCTTAAAGCATCAAACCAAGTTTCCATTCTTTGCACCACCAAAATAATAATAATAATAATAATAATAATAATAATAATAATGTATGCAAACTTTTACTAAAAGGGTTGCTAATTTTCATACCAATTTTAAAAAGTTACTCCATATACATTAAAATAGTCACTAATTTTCCTACTATTCCTTCAATGAAGGCTCTTTGTTTCCTGAATAAAATGCACGTTTGAAAATTTTGCCCAAAGCATTCAGCATAGCAAAATAATAAATTTAGTGTTAAATTTATGTTATATAGTAAATATGTATATATGTATATAATGCGCATCTATACAATATATGTATATAATATGTATACTTATATAATATGTATGTGTATATATACTATGATACCAATATCCAAGGTCAGGCAAAACATGGATCTAGAGGTCTTGTCAAAGGTGGAGTCTACCACAAATGTGTGGGAGTCAGAGTCAGGTAAGACAGAGAAGGAAACAGTGTGCTAAAAATTGTCGAAAGTGATAATTCCAGCCTATAACTGAGCATCGAATACAGGCAAAACGATACACATAATAACCTCTAAATGTATGTATTGCAATCCTCAATGTGTAAGAGAAGGAAGAGAGGGAGAGAGAGAGAGAAAAAAAGAGAGAAAAAATATAAAGAACCTGCCATAGAGGTAGGCTAGGGGAGGTGGGAGGGAATAAGGAACATTTGTGGTGGAAATGGGCACCGGTGGAGGGACGGGTGCTGGAACACTGTATGAGCAAAGCCCAAGCATGAACATCTTTGCAATTGTATATCTCACAGTGGTATAATCACTTGTATTACAACAGGTCAAACCTATTGTCTTCCTGTTGTTCATTGATTTGCTCGAGTGGGCACCAGTAACAACTCCATATGTCCTGTCATATGCTAGGGCAGCCCAAGGGCATCTGCTTGCTACAGGAACACATAGAGCCTCAAACCAATCCTTCAGGTCATGGGAATAAGGTCTATAACTGTTACTGGTCTTTGGCATAACAAATATGACACAGGTAGCTTGCCAGGCTCTGCCGTGTGGGAGAATGATCATTTTTAATATTTTTTAAAATATTTTTAAAAAATAAAAATTATGTTAAATTGAATTTATGTTCAATTAGTACACAGATAATGAAGCCAAAATTATTATCCAAAATACTATTAACTACAGGTGTCATTTATAACTTCAATATATAATCTAGAACTTTCTGCTTCATGAAAGCAAGGCAAACATATTTTCACTCTCCTCTCAAAATTCAAAAACAGGGCCAAAGCAGTAGTAGAGTATGTATTGTGTTTGTTTGCACACAGTTGACATAGGTTGAACTCAATGTTCTTTATGGTTCCCCGAGCACACAAGGAGTGATTCCTGAGTGCAGAACCAGAAGTAATCTCTGAGCATCACTAGGTGTGGCCCCCAAAAAAGAAAAATCTAAAACAAAGACAGTAACTTTATTTAAATTCCAATTTCAATAAAATAACTAAAATGCAACATTTGAAAGTGGAAATTATATGAAAGAAAACAGCTTTTCAGAGGATAAAAATCAAGTCTATGACTACAAGAAGCCAGCCTTTTCCCCCTGGATATCCATAGGAAATGCAGACACTGGGTACTTTAGAAGATTCGGATAAAGATAATTGCTAAAACGAAAACAAGTTCTCAATGATTGGTAAGCTGCAGCTGGCTTGTTCTGGTTTAAAAGACAAAACTCTGCAATGATCTCACATTGCCACATAAAATCAACCCTAGTGGGAGTATTTACACTACAGAAATGCAGTATTTTATCTTGCTATGTTTTATATTCAGAGAGCTAGCTGTTAAATTTTTACTAGCCCACTACTGTGTCTGAGTCCTAAACTTTGCCTGCCTCTACAAATCTGAAGGTTATTCTCAAAAGACGGTAAGGCATGGATGCTCCGGTCTCAGGCACAATGTTATGAAAGAAGAAAGGTGAGAAGTATGGTGCCTAAAACAGGGATAAAATGTGAAGATTTGTATATTGGCCACTGGGTTCTCATGAAGGTCAAGGGTCCCCTTCAACCCTTTATAAATATCAGCCTTCAACCTTAATTATCTCTGGTGGAAGATTGAAGAGCCTTCTCTGAAGAAGACTAAAGAAAATACAGTTATATTTTGGAAAATAATTCCTCAATTTAAAATTTCTATTAACTTACCTGATCAGACACTTGAAAGTTTAGTTTGAAGTCTAAAACTTTCATTTTCTGAGAACTGCTCCTCACTACAAATACACTAAACACTTGGTTTTATGTTCCCTTCAAACAAAAGAATAAACAAAGAAAGAATATGATATAGATTAGGAAAATACAGAAGAGAAGCAATGGATATTCCCAAAGTGAGAGCTCTACTTTAGACCTTGAAAGCACAGCACAGGGCGGAGCGATAGCACAGCGGGTAGGGCATTTGCCTTGCACACAGATGACCCAGGTTCGATCCCCCCATCCCATATGATCCCCTGAAGTAGGGGATCATACTTCTGTACTACCGCCAGAAGTAATTCCTGAGCGAAGAGCCAGGAGTAATCCCTGAGCATCACTGGGTGTGACCCAAAAAGGAAAAATAAAAAAGCACAGCACACTCTGGGGCAGGAGATAGAGAAATACAGAAAGAAGGAACAGGAGCAGAACCAGTAAATTACCGACGACTTGAGAATATAGAACCCAACAACAATCACAGACATTTTACAGAAATGTTAGAGGATGCAGAAAGACAGAGCATTCAAAAACATTAATCAGATGGACAAAAAGAAGCAGCTGCTGCCTTCCTGGGATTAAAAAATATCACAGCAACAAACAAGAAATGCAATCACAATAGATCACTCAACTATCTAAAGTATTTATGTAGTAATAATCATGTATTGGAAAATATAAACAAAAAGTAAGCATAATATGCCTTAGAGGGAAAAAGTGAAATTTTTCACTTGTTTCATAGACCAAATTATTCATGTAGCTTTGTGATAGGCAGATTTTGAATCAGGGAATGCTTGGACACTATAGCAATTCTTGGCAGGATTTTTGTTTTGTTTGTTTTGTTTTGGGGCCACACCGGGCAGTGCTTAGAGCTTACTCCTGGCTCTGCACTCAAGGATCAGTCCTTGCTGCGCTCCTGGGACCATAAGAGTTGCCAGGGATTGAATCCAGACTGCCTCCTGCAAGGCAAGAGCACTACCAGCTGTACCCTCTGTCCAGTCCCCGTGCCAGGGTTTTTAATAAAAATGAAGAAGGGACATACATGTGTCAAGATCCTAATATATGCTGAAAGGAAATAAACTGATTAATCAAGAGGCATTCTTTTCAAATAAGGAGGAAAATATAGGAACAAACAGCTAAAATTATTGAAGTTGTTCTTTTATTAAGTAGATCATGACAGTGGAAGAACAAAAATTGTTTTTGTTATATACTTTATAAAGATGCTTGACTTAATCATTTTATGCAAAGTTTTACAACAATTTTTAATTTAAATAGTTTAAAAAACAAAGAAGATAAATTAATTTGTAAATTATGGACAACTGCAGTGACTGGGAATTATTCTAATATACTAGTAATATATTCCTGCACTGAAGCAATAGAAAAAAATTCCAGGTCAGGAAAGGTCTGGAATATCTTGTAATAATTGAATATCCATCAATGTGTGTTGCAGGACTCCTAAGGGCCGCTGCATCTGCTCTGGATTGCCTCCTGCAAATCACTTCGTAGATAAGGGGGTAGTCTAAATGTGGCAGTTTATCTGACCATGTATGCTGTACTAGCTGGTATAAATATTCTCTCATGCTACCACAATCATCGTGGGACTAGCTAGATCTTACCAGCATATTAGCGTGGCCACGCAGGACCCCTGGGTAATTAGACCAGAGAGAAATGCTGTTTGCTTCCAAGCAAACAAGCATGGCTCCCTGATATACTCAAAGGCAACTAAAATACAAAACTACAATGAAGTAGAAGAGACTTGTGAAGGCTTGGAGAAATATTTAACTGGCATTAGTATTAGTCTTTGGTACAGAGACATGCCATCTCAGAAACCCCTTCTCTACCCTATAAAGGCATTTCCAGGCAGATCTTGGCTCAAAACATTAGCATACTAAAGGGCCTAGGTGAGGTGCAGGGAGGGATTACCTAAGGGCATTTGACCCTCCCTGCTTTCCATAACAGTGGGAGGAAGGTCTGAGTTGCAGGGGTATAAACTAGCCAGTTTCCTCTCTCGCCTTCTTTTTTGGGCTCGTTGTGAGCGCTCACCCTTCTTGGAAGTCTTGTCTTCCCCTTTTTACAAAGCCTTTACACGTGGTGGCCGCCATCTTGGCCTACATGTGGCTGGGGTTCTAGCCTGGAATTCTAAGCACCGGGCTTTTCCTTTTGCTGATTTGTATGCCTGAACCTGTGATAAGTAAAGCCTTTTAAAACTGCATCGGATTCCTGATTTTTCATCCATTCCTCGCCCGGCTTCGGAGGTAGAAGGGAACTTCGCTTCCCGGCACTGTCGGGGACCCCGGCGGCGCCCCGACAAATGTGCAATATAATCCAAGTCTTACATGACTACAGACCATTAGATAAAAGAGCCAAAGATGAACTTGGACAAATTAATTAGGACATATTTGCCTACATTTAAGGGAGACCATAATCTTTACTGGAGCAACTGTAACTATTCATGTTTGTGACAGATAAAAATTCATGTGCCTTGGGGAATTTTGGGATGCCTCTAATCACATTTTCTAAAAATAAAAAAATCTTCTCAGTATTTAATTATGTTCATGAGAAACCATGATTAACAGTATTATAAATCACAGAATCCCAATAAGAAAATTAATAAAAATAAATAATTTCTGCAAAAACCTCAGGGGAGTTTCACTTGTATCATTTGTCCTCCCGTTGATCATCGATTTGCTGGAGCAGACACCAGTGGCATCTCCATTCATCCTGTCACATGCTAGTGTAGCCCAAGGGCATCATGCTAGTGTAGCCCAAAGGGCATCATGCTAGTCTAGCCCAAGGGCATCATGCTAGTCTAGCCCAAGGGCATCTCCCATAACCAGGGTAGTTTAGAGAAAATAATTTAAGCTATATTCACAAATATAAAAATTAATTAATTAATTAAAATATTTTCTTTTCTTAAGTTTTTACATACTTTTTATTCCTTACTTTTAAACACCAATTTAATACCTAAAAAAAAAGAAACTACTTCACCATAAAAGAAATCACTGAAAGTGTTTTAGTTTGGTAACAACAAGAAGTGAAAAAAACTAGTCATAGGAAAAAAAATTACTTCTAAATTACCTAAAACTCTATAAGTAATAGCAAATGAAAGTCATAGTATTTAAAAATAGCTGAAAGATTTGAAATAAAAAAATCACAGCACGATGGAAAAGATAATGCCCATATGAAACAGAGCACGGACGAAACATACTTTTATCACTGGAATAGTAATACTGTTTTCCCACACAAACACAGTCTTCTTTCAAGCCCAGAGAGTGAGGAAACGTACACATAATCAATTTAAGCAAATTACAAAGGCAGCTGATCCATGGCTTTATAAAATAATCTGTCATAATACTGCATTCTGGGAAGCAGCCAGCTGTTGTCAAGCCTTAATGAAAAATGCCAGAGAAGTGACTTTACTTCAAAACACAGAAATTGGTCTCATTAAATCAATGAATATCTATCAGATTTCTGAGCATCTTGGAAAGAAAAGTCCAAAAAAGCATCATTTCTTTAATCAAGAAGTTTCCTCACTAAAAGCTATGATAGTTTGAGCAACTTATGTCTTGTTACTTTACTTCTTTTGCTTTCTTAGTGATATGCACAAGTTCCTTTGATTTACTTTCATTAAGCAGAATAAAAACTAATTCAAATGCAAGATTACTGCTTGAAGTAAAAAATTATATCTAGCCTTACAAATAGTTTTGGGTTTCTATCCCCCACCCCCTCCCCCACACACACACACCAAGCCTTAATACTCTCAAAAGAAAGGAACTTTGTAGAGTTCACCATGGCGAGGAGAAAGGGACGGGGGTGCCGGGCAGGCTGAGGAGACCCTACAATAAACACATGAAACCCTACCATTAACAAAATCATAAATTACAGTTTTAAAAAAGAATGTTCTTAGAAAAAGAGAAATATCCTCTTATGAAAAAATGTTTCATTAAAGCACCGTGATTTTCAAAGTTATTCAGGGTTGAGGGGTTTTTAAGAATATTTTTATTATACTACCACGAAATATACAATTACAAAGATGTTCATGTCTGGGTTTCAGTCATACAGTGTTCCAGCACCCATCCCTCCACCACTCTGTTTCCCAACACCAATGTCCCCTGATTCTCCCCTCCCCAGCTTGCCTCTTTTGCCTTCTCTCTCTCTCTCTCTCTCTCTCTCTCTCTCTCTCTCTCTCTCTCTCTCTCTCTCTCTATCTCTCTCTCTTCCTTCTCTTACACATTGTAGTTTGCAATACATACATTTAGAGGTTATCATGTATATTCAATACTCAGTTCTAGGTTGCTATTATCATTTCCAACAATTATTAGCACACCGTTCCCTTCTCTGTCTTACCTAATCTCTAACTCCCACACACTTGCAGTAGGTTCCACCCACTGACAAGACCTCCTGATCCATGTTTTGCCTGGCCTTAGATATTAGTATCATGTTATTTTTTTTTATATCCCACAAATAAATGCTGTCATTCTATATCTGTCCTTTTCCCTCTGGCAAATTTCACTCCAGCATGACCTTCTCCATATTCAGGGTTGAGGTTTAGACATAACAATATTCCTGCATAGATTCCACCACCAATGTCAACTTCCTTCCACCATTGTTCCCAGGTTCCCTCCCTTTACCCCAGACTCACTGCTTGTGTTAAGAAACACAGTAGGACAGTGGTATTCAAGTCAAGCTACACATGTAGATCATCTGAGCGCCTATTGCAAGCAACAATTCCCCATCACCCAAAAATCAATCAAATTAAATTTCAGAGCTGTTTTCACTATTTTTAAAACTATCCAATGACGCCAATACCCTTTTAGGAACTGACTCTCATCTTTGGGGGGCAAACTGAATCTCTTGGAGGGGAGTGTAAAAACACTAATTCTTTGAAGGAGGTGTGAAAATACATTCTTTAGTTCAATAAAGTTGAATTTGTCCCCACCCCAAATTCATACGCTGAGGTTCTATACCCGCTGCCTTAAAATAACTGTAAATCATGGCAACTAAAAAATTTTAATAGGGTTTTAAGTCAGGAGATCTATTTTTTTAATTCACCATAAGTGAGTGGAGTTGGACTCTTTAGAGGTGAGATGGGGTCTTTCTTTAGTAATGAACCTAATCCTTTTAAGAACAGTCTTAAATTCACTCTCTGTTCGCACAATAGCAGTGAAAGGCATTTTCCCCTCTATGGCAGTGGCGTATTTGTGCGGGTGTTTTTCAATGTTTGGTTGCATCCAGCAGTACTCAGGGCTTATTCTTGGCTCTGTGCTTAGGGACATGCCTGGTGGGGGCTAAATGGGGTGCCAGGGATTGAAGCTATGTCAGCTTTTGCAAAGCATGTGCTTTACTATCACTCTAATCCCAGCAGTGATATATTTCCTTTCATTCACAAACTTAATTTTCAAATAGCTTTTCTTTTTTTCCCACTATTTTCTTGTCTTAATATTAAATTAAAATAATACATTATCATTTTAAAATATATACTTTTAGTTTTGTCAAAATAAAGTGGACATGGTATTTTAATAAAATTGCTCATAAGTTTTTATATCTTGTATGTCCCTCAAATCTTGTTAGACTTGGGGTTTTTTTTCTTCAACACTAACCAAACAAATATTTTTACCCAATTTCTTTTTGAGTTTCTTGTTGGTTGGCCAGAATTTCTTGTTACATGGCTCTAAGATTCCTGTCAGTTTTAGACATTAAATAATTTTCTTTCATAATTATGCTGTCGTTCTCTTTACCATGGTGGCCTTAAATAATTTTCTTTCATAATTATGCTGTCGTTCTCTTTACCATGGTGGCCTTTGGGGATCACACCGTTCAAGGCAGGCAGCCCATTCAATGTTTTTGCTTTATGAATTGGTTTTGAGACCTCTTATTCAGAAATAATTTCCTATTAAAATATAGATTTATGGAGGGATGGGTGCTGGAACACTGTGTGCACCCAAATATGAACTTTTTAATTGTATATCTTTGTAATTGTAAAAATAAAAAAAATTTAAATATATATATATATATTTTAACATTGCTATTTTCTAGCTTTACTTCAAATTGGTGAGTATTTTCATAATTAGCTCAAAATATGTATTTAATGCTCAATATAAATGTGAGATGCAAAACTTTTATATTTTATTTCCTTCTGTGAGTGGTCTGTGGTTTCAGAGTCACACAAACCTCAGATATAATCAGTTCTACCCCTGTGATCTCAGTGACCTCCAGGGTATTAAAATCATTCTCCAGACAAGTAGGTATTCTGCTTGAAAGGACTGCTTTTTAGCATTGAGACGCCTGGCAACTACACCACCGCCGCTTTGCTGATGACAGCATTCTAATAACACCAAACATTAGCCACGCAGCACAAATGCTGGCTGACTTTGACCGTGAATGTGGAAAGATAGGTCTACAGCTGAATCTCAACAAAACAATGTTCATGAAAATCGAACTACTTCCAGATGCTACATTCACTCTCAATGGAAGAAACATCTCTGAATGCAGCAGTTATAGGTACCTAGGTCGAGATGTCAACATGATGAATGACCTAAAACCTGAGCTGCGCAGGAGGAAGAGAGCAGCATGGAATACCTGCAAGAGCATTGAAGAAATAGCTAAAAGGACAAAGAACCTCCAGCTCCAGGCACATCTCTTCGACTCTACCGTTCTCCCGGCATTAACATACGCCTCCAGAGACCTGAGCCCTACAAAAGCAGGATGAGAACGCTATTTGGGTCTCCCCAAAGAGGAATCAAAAGAGCTATGCTTGGAATATCACGCCTCACTCAAGTGAGAGAAGGAATCCAGAGTTCCGACCTCCATCGACGATCGAGAGTCAGAGATGCTGTCTCGTTTGCCAAGGCATTGAAAATCAGATGGGCTGGACATGTAATGCAATTTGGAGACGACCACTGGACTAGAGCCGTCACCGACTGGTTCCCACAGGACGTCAAAAGATCATGACCACCCATCTACAGATGGGCGGACTTCTTTGTCAAGACCCTGAATGAACAGTTTGAGGTTCTTGTATTCCTGAAGCAAGCAGATGCCATTGGGCTACACTGGCACGTAATGGGGTCAAATGGAAGCGTTACTGGCACACACTCGAGCAAACTGACGAGTAACGGGATGTCAAGTGATCAAGTTTTTTAATCCTTATTAATGCACCAGTAATTCTAGTGCAGTCAGGTTTTAAAATCCTCCTTATGTCCCTCAAATAAATGCAGTCATTCTATATATGTACTTTTCCCTCTGGCTAATTTCACTCAGCATGATTCATCCATTCATAGGTAAATTTCATAACTTCATTTTTCCTAACAGCTGCATAGTATTCCATTGTGTAGATGTACCAAAGTTTTTTTATCCAGTCTTCTGTTCTTAGGCACTCTAGTTGTTTCCGATTCTGGCTATTATGAATAGTGCTGCTATGAACATAGAAGTATAGATGTTGTTTCTGCTGTGTATTTTGGCTTCCCAGGAGTGGTATGACTTAGTCAAATGTGAGCTCAATTTCTAGTTTTTGGAGGAATGTCCATATTTTCCAAAAGGCTGTACCAGTTGACATTCCCACCAACATTGGATGAGAGTCCCTTTCTCCCCACATCCATGCCAACACCTGTTCTTGATTTTTTGCATATGGGCCAGTCTCTGTGGTGTGAGATGATATCTCTTGTTGTTTTGACTTGCATCTCCCTGATGATTAGTGATGATGAGCATTTTTTTCATATGCCTTTTGGCCATTCAAATTTTTTTTGTCAATGTTTCTTTTCATTTCTCATCCCCATTTTTGATTGGGTTGGCTCTTTTCTTCTTGTAACATTCTACCAGTTCCTGATATAACATGGATATTAACCCCTTATCAGATGGGTATTGGGTGAATATTCTTTCCCATTCTGTAGACTGTCTTTGTATCTTGGTCACTGTTTCTTTTGAGGTGAAAAAGTTTTTTTTTTTAGTTTAATGTAGTATGATACCAATATCCAAGGCCAGGCAAAATATGGATCAGGAAAGTCCCCAAACTTTGCCAGAATTTGAACCCTTGTCCAGAGGGTTCAAATCCAGCCAGGATTGGAAACCTTGTCAGGGGGTGGAATCTACTGCAAGTTTGTGGGAGTCAGAAGTTAGGTAAGACAGAGAAAGGAACGGTGTAGTAATTGTTGGAAATGATAATACCAGCCTAAAACTGAGAATTGAATGTAGGCAAAGGGATATACATGATAACTTCTAAATGTATGTATTGCAACCCACAATGTGGAAGAGAAGGAAGAGAGAGATAGAGAGAGAGAAAGAGAGAGAGAGGTGGCAAAGTGCCTACCATAAAGGCAGGCTGGGGAGGGGGAGAGAATCGGGGATATTGGTGGTGGGAAATGGGCACTGGTGGAGGGATGAGTGCTGGAGCACTGTATGACTGAAACCCAAAACGAACATCTTTGTAATTGTATATGTCATGGTGGTATAATTAAAAAAATAAAAATAGTAATAATAAAATAAAATAAAATAAAAGCCTCCTTATGGAGACTGAGAGATAGTAAAGTGTCAGGCACCCAAACAGGGTTCAAATCCTGGCTAAATTTAGGGACTGGCATTTGGGGGAGAACTGGCCCCACTCTCACTCCCAGTATCAAGAGATGTCACCCTGGAGTCCATCTGAATGCCTTAGGAATGACCTGGATAATTCCCATCTCCACTGGGCTGAGAACATATTCTCAGGCCCTTGTATTTAACTGGTATTCAGGACTGGCTGAGAATCTCAAGTGGGACCCACAGGCTCCCTGAGCACCACCTGACTCTCAAATTTTGGTGAACAATGAGATCAGCTGGGGCGGGGGGGAGTGTAAATGCTCCCTGACTCTTCCCCCTCTAACTTCTGATAGGAGATGGTAACAAGTGGAGTCTTGGACCCAAAATAGAAATTATGTCTTGTAGACAATTTAGTTAAAGTATCTACCTTGCTACCTTCCAAGTTAGATAATAGCATAAGAGAGCATTAGAAGTCTATCTTTCCCTGTCTGCAACACTTTACTATAGCAGCATAATTTGTACCATAGTCTAACCACTATGAGAAGAGTTTCAAGAAAGGTAATTTTAGATGTTATATGGTCAGTTATTACAGAAACTCAAGTGAGAAGTTGAAGTTTGGAGTGTCAGTGCAGAGCTTGGAGCTTGTATAGTTGGTGAAGTAAAAGTTGCCTTTGTAAGTAAAGTTGGTGTGAAAGAATTATATACTGGAGGTACAAGTGAGTCAAGAAAGATCACTCGCAAGAGTCTAAGAAAACAGAAACATTATTTACTCATGAATACAAGGATAAAAGCATATTTCAAGGGATATTTAAATAAAGTGTGATGTCTGGAAATACAAACATGGAGCTGTCCCATCAGAGTTGAAGGTATAACCCTGAAGTTCAAACAAGTCTGCTTCAGAAGTAATTTCGAATAATGTTTCTATTCATCACCAGATTTGGAATCACTGCCCAAGCCATTCAAGTATGCAAACAAGTACAGGCATCCAAGAAGCATCTTAAACACTTAAGGAGGAGTCTATGGCCCTGTATCAGTCATTGTTCTACATGGAAAAAGAAAGAGAAAAACAACGGATTCTTTTGATCATATTCTTGGGTTTATTTTGCACCCTAATTTCTTTTTAGGTCTACTTGACTTTAAAGTCTTAAATCCTTATATCAAATATCAATGATTTCTATTTGATCTTTTGCCTTAACTATATATGTTTCTGATTGTTTTCAAAGTCCCATATCAAAAAAATTTAATTCTACAATTTCCTTGCAAATTAGTAGTGACCAGACAGATGGAAGTGGGTTGATAAACAGGTAAAAGGGGTCCAAGTGTATGGTAAAAGAATTGGATATTTAGTGATAATCTTAAGGTATTATATACATGTGCTGCACCCTGGAGCTTATAAGATAATGCCACTTCAATGAAAATTGTAAACAAAAATGCAAAAGCAAAATATTAAAATAAAATAAAAATACTTTACCCAATGTTGACAATATTTAAAGGAGACTATAAGGTTTTCAGTGACCACAATCTAAAGAGCTAGTTGGTGAAGGAGGTGATATAAACAAGGAGTTTCACAAGATTTTTCTGGAACTCACAATCTGAACTTAACCCCTCTCTTATCTGACATTATTCATTCAAATTGTATTAATTGTGGTAACAGTGTTTCTAAACATGAGGAGAATGCTCCTGGCTTGCCTATTATGTTGAGGAGAAAGGCATGTGGGTAGCCATACACTGCCTCTGCAAGCTCATAAACAGGAAAAGCAATCTCCTCAGCTCTAATGAACGCTTGCCAGTAGCCACTGCACAAATTTATAAGACTTCCATAAATTCAGTGAACGTGAGTTCAGTATTCATTAGACATTCTGTTATATTATACCTTGCCCATAACACTTTTAAAAGAGCTGAATGGGGGGATGAAGAAATTCCTTAGAACATGCCAGAGAAATAGTTCAGATGGCTGAGTACATGCTTCGTATGCAGGAGACTGGGACTGGATCCCTAGCACTCCATGGCCTCCTGAACACAGACAGGACCGGTTTCTGGGCAGAGAGCAGAGAGCAGTCTCCAAGCACCGCCAATGTGACACTCCCCCTCTGGAGAGGAGAGAGAGAGAGAGAGAGAGAGAGAGAGAGAGAGAGAGAGAGAGAGAGGAGGAGGAGAGAGAAGAGAGAGAGAGAAATTTCTTAGACAATAGCTTCCTGCCCATTTACCATCTAGAAGGATCCTAATTAAAAAGGGGGAGAAAACCAAGCTATGTTTCCTGAGATAAAAGAAGTCACCACAAGCAAACTAATTTCAAAGCACTCATCTTTTAACTACAGCTGCTGAAATTGAATGACAGTTGCCATAAACTCTAATTGGCTGAGATGCACTAGAGTTGTATGTTGAGCAAAAGGCTTTGACATTTGTTTGCCTCCCGAGATTTCTGGAACTATCTCACAGCATGTATCTCATTTCCAAACCGCCTTACTCTTTCGGGATTTTTATGTTGGGCCCAGAAATTTAAATGCTATTACAAAAATGATAGAAAAAAACACATAACAAATTCACAAATGCGTTGTATCATGCAGATGATGACACAGAAGAACATATAAAATAGAGAAAACTATCAACATCAAGAACCTTTTGTATAAGCTGCAACTCGATCTTAAACTTCTCCATAATGATGGGGGAAAAAGCACGAAAAGCCGATTTAGATACCAGAGAGAAAGTACTTGGGTAAGGTGCTTGCCTTGCCTGTAGCTGACCCAGTTTGAGCCCCAGAACCATGTACGATTCCTTAAGCATTGCCAGATCCCTGGTCACAGTCAGGAGCACAGCTGGGCATGTCCAAAAAAGAAATTAGTCAATTGACCAATTATCCTCATTTTGACCAACCATTATATTTTTCCCTCTAACCATTTCTTTGGACAATTTTCAAATAATCTTTTTACATGTTCTGTATACCACAAATGTAGAAATTAATATCTAAAATTAAAACAAAGGGCAGTGACCCCTACATTTTAGGCCTTAGTAACTTGGTGAATGGCAGAGTCACTTACTGAGATGGAGCAGGGCAGGTGGAAGAGAAAGGCAAGTATATAGTCAATCTAGAGAGATGATTCCATTTTCTTGAATCACCAGCCATCGTTGGCTCTCAACTGTGTCCGTCTCCCAAGGCACTGGGATGAGTTGTTCACACAAATTAAGCAGTTGAAGTGCTTACTACCTCTGCCCTGAGTGAGTGTCACCCTTAAATTGCCTTTAGAATCCACAGCATATGGACTTTGTCCACAGCACATTGACAACATGGAACCACAATTTCTCAGAGGCTTCCTGTTAAATCTCTGTACATTTCATAAGATCTCTGAAACGTCTTCCAATATGCCTACAAATAGGTGCCTTATGAGTCTCCCAGCACCAAATCCAGACTATTCAAATGTACCTACCTCCTAATGTGACATAAATCCAGCCAGCCAGCCAACCATTCACAGCTGATGTTCACACAACAAAGGAGTCACTGCAATTTTCCTATATTTGTGGAGAGTTACTGGTACTTGAAATTGTGTTACTTGTTTGGCAACTAATTTCTACTTCTACAGAAAGTAAAATTTTGAGTTCCTTAGATTAGTAGGAAGGTTCGGCAGATAGGCTGAACCAAAAGAAATGAATGCAGAAGAAAACTCAATTTTTCTAGAAATTTGACTACTTAAAACTGGACTACTTAAAAGTTGCAAGCATATGTATGAGCACAGAGAGAGAGAGAGAGAGAAATGAATAGCATAAAGCAAAAGAGAGTAACAAAATGTGTAACATAAGAAAAACAGAGAAACCTAGAAAATTCACCAGATTATGAGCCCCTAAATTGTTTGAAAACTGGCTAAGAAAAAGTGGCTGTCCACATCCAAGAGACAAGGTCAGTCTTAAATCAAGGCCAAGCTTTTTTGGAAAGAAAGCTAATAATTATTCACTCACACATGCTACCTGGAGTACTATCGTTCTGACCCACCCTTTTCCAGCAAAACCTGTGTAGAAACAACAAAAAAATTATCATAGTCCTTGATACTTCACACTTAATTTAAATCAGGGAGCGAAGTTTAATTATTTTTATCACTGTTTAATTATTTTAAAATTTATCATTTATAATAATTTATAATTATTTATAATTAAATATAAAATTCAAATATAAAAATTATTTACAATTAAATAATTATAAATTATTTATAATTTATAATTATTTGATTATAATTTATAATTATCACTGTTTAATTATTTTAAAATTCAAGGGTTGTTAGTTAGTAGATCGTCTGGTTGGAGGACAAGATGTTCATTTTAAAAGGAAGATTAGGATATGCAATGTTAGTGGTTAAAAGCCACAACCTTTTCTTACAAATCATGGCCTGCTTTAAAGAAGAGCAAATATATGATCGATATATTTTATAGTATTATATATTTATAGAATATAAAATATATGATACTATATATACCATTTGATATTTCTGTGTATATGTCAAATATACATATCAAAAGGCACATATCCCATTCAGACTATTTTAATTATCTTTAGTTTACTCAGATTCATAGAAAGCAAGGCAATGGAGTTTTCTTCACTTCAGAAGTTTATTAGCAGCGATGATTTTCACACCATTACAGATTCATGCCATGGTAAAGACTGAAGGCGGGAGAGGCAGCACAGTAGGGTGTGTGCTTTGAACATGGCCAATCTGGGTTGAGTTTCCTGCACTCTATATAGTTTCCAAGCCCTGACAGGAGAGAACCCTGAGCACTTAATCAGAATAAGTTTCAAACAAAACCAATCATGGTCTAAAAAATAAAACTAACAACAAAAACAGAAGAAAAATAACCAAAAACACTCTTCCTCCTCTCTCTCTCTCTCTCTCTGTGAAACATTTTTTGTATTACAAAGGGAAACGAACGGCAACAAATAAGTATCAAAAATGAGTTTGAGTCAACAAGTGGCTCAATATTTAAGATTGCCATTTCTCAGTGGACGACAGTTCAAAGAGTTGGAGCAAAAGTTTTGCATATGGGAGGCAGAGCTGCCACCTGCCCCTTTAGGTGTTGCAGGTGTGGCTGGGATGCCCGGCTGCGTCGACAGGTGGCAGACAGGAGACAGGCTTGTCTACACCCAGGGCTCTGCCCTATGGGCCCCTGGATGGTTGATGGTCTGACACAGAAAAAGACTGGGTCCCCTGGGATGAACCCAAAGCCACGGCAGAGCCTGGCAAGCTTCTCGTGGTGTATTTGATATGCCAAAAACAGTAACAATAATGGACCTCATTCCCAACAAATGGAGACATTACTGGCGCCTGCTGGAGCAAATCAATGAACAACAGGAAGACAAGAGATACAAGTGACAAGTGATGGGAGGCATAGGTTAAGTCCTCAGTTACATATGGTCTCGAAGCACTGACAAGAAGGCTCCCTGAGTACTGGCTCAGGAGTGGCCCCTGAGCACTGCTGATTATGGCTCAAACACCAAAACATGTATATGTACATATATATGTGCATATCACTGTATCACTTTCATTCTGTCCATCGTTGATTTGCTCGAGCAGGCACCAGTAACATCTCCATATGTCCTGTATCATGCTAGTAGAGCCCAAAAGCATCTGCTTGCTCCAGGAACATAAAGAGCCTCAAACCATTCCATCAGGTCATGGGAATGAGGTCTATAAGTGTTTCTGGTATTTGGCATAACAAATACGACACGGGTAGCTTGCCAGGCTCTGCCGTGCGGCTGGCATGCTCTTGTAGTCACCTATAAATCCAGCTATAAATTTATATTTAGAAGAATATTTGGGTCTTAAAATACATTGATTCAACTTGTTGCCATTGTATAAGCATGTAACAAATGCTCTGTGGGGCTGGGCAGAGAACTCTGAAGGCTGGAGCGCAGGCCTTGCATATCGCGAGGCCCCAGGTTTGATCCGAGCATGGTGTGGTCCCACAAGCCCCACTGCCTATCGTCCGGTAGGCCCCAGACCTGCACCCCTGGCCATGCTCAGGGGACTATATAAGGTACCAGTTATCAAACCCACGTCAGTCACATTCAAGACAAGCGTCCTCCCTGCAGTCCTATATCTCTGACCCCAAGCTTTTCACCTGAGCCCTTGTTTAACTTTGGGGCTAGCATGTTTGGTGGTGGGGAGTAATTTCCTGTGATACCCATCAGCATGGCTGATGATTTCATGTACATATATATGTACATATATATTTCTACTATTCTATAACCACATGATGATAAAGGACAGAGAGATGATACAAGTCAAACAACTAAAAGGAATTATGGAAAAAGAAATAATAAAACCAAATTCTCTATCAGTTACCTACATCCATTTTAACTTTTTCACGTGATTATTCATTAGAATATGAACTTTCCCAAAATCTAAACATACAGCTTTTCCTTCCTCTATCCTAAAATGTAAATAAATTGCAGAGCTTTTAACTATTTCTATAAAATGTCCTTGAATCATTCACATCCCCTCTACATAACTTCCTAAAGCTTGTGAATCCTGGTAAGAGAAGAAACTGTTGCTTAGAATTCCAATGAAGATACATGAGTCACAGAAATGGGCCAGACCATTCCTGCTGGTCTGCTTATATGAGAGCTAGAATCACAGCCAACTAAAAGCGGCAACCACCAACATCAAACAAGGAAACAACTCCACTCACCAGGAGAGAAAGAGTCTGCCTCATGCTCAGGAAAGTGGAACTATTACACCTATGATCCTTAAGTCAGTATTAATGTATAAAGCCAAGGAGGGGGAAATAAGGTTATAAATGTCACTGAGGCAGAAATATGACTACAAACTGGCTGGCCTGAAAACGTTTCTTTGTCTATTGATGAACATAATTTTAAAACTAATAATTCCACTGAAGCATAAACATTAGCAATTACAGGATCTCATTTAGTGTTTGGCACATGCCCATGCTAAATGTTTTCACTTGAAAAAATTGTTTAATTTAAGCATAAAGAAAAATGTCACCAAAGGAAAATATATTCAGACATATTTGGACTATGAATACTTACAAGCTGGTTTATTTTCTCCAGATATTTTCTAAGCATCTTTACTTTTCTTCATTATTTTGTGGTGGGAGGGGCTGGGGGCCACTCGAGGCAGTGATCAGGGCTTACTCCTGGCTCTGTGCTCGGGGAGCACTTCTGACAGTGCTCATGAGACCATATGTGGAGCCAGCATTTTAAATGGGGTCAGTCACAAGTAAGGCATGCACCTTAAGCCCAGTACTATCTCTCTGACCCCTAAGCCCCTATTTATTTTCATATTGTTATGACCAGATATGTACTATATAAGTGTTAATCCTGTTATTTCATTTACTCTTATAGTATCTAAGTTTTGTTTTTGTATTTTATTACTAAATTTTATTACTAAATTGAATCTTGAAATTAAGCAAAAGTATAGACAATCAAAATTATTTTACATTTTTAGAAGGTTCATAAAAACATTTTTATCACTAGCATTTGATCACACTGTTCTTAGAAATACTTTTTAAGTTGTGGGGCGTAGTGTTGAGGGAAGCACAGATAGATGAGGATAAGGAGGACACAGATCCATAACAATTTAAAAACAATCATTTCAGAGAATGGGGATATATGTATCTTGCATGTTGCCAACTCTGACTCCATCCTCAGCACCACATGGATCCCTGAGCACTCCTTGTATGACCCTAGTGGTCCTCAGCAACATAGGACACAAATCACCCACACCTTCAGGTCTCACATTAAACCAAGAGCCAGTCTGAGAACTATGAAAGTGACCCTCAGTCCACTGATTACGGGAGAGAAGCAGGGAGGCACACAGGGAGAGATAAAATAATAATAGTAATAAAAATATAGATTTAATTAATCTTCAGAGCTATATCTGTCAAATAACATAGCAATACTATATAATGTTAGCATTCATTTCGCCAGATTTTCTCAAACATTTCTCTAAAACATATTCCAAGTTTTGACTAGGAGTTACATTTCTTCTTTATAAATAGGACGAAAAAATGCTATAGGGTTAAAACAGAATTTTTGTAGCATATCTGCCTCAAAATTCCTTTGCCATTGCCACTTACAGTCAATTTGCTGACTGAATGCCACTGAGTACAGAGCCAAGAAGATTTAACCTTGAGAATCAAGTCGTTTGTGTTGAGTGATAGTATAATTTAGATAAAAGTGTCTATCCAAAATAAAGAACTGATGTAGCATCCTGCAATTCACTAAGCAATGCTACGTGAATTGCAGGATGGGAATAATAAGGGGAAGACGACTATTAAACAAGACTCTGGGTCAGAAGGATGGCATGCTTTGCATGCTGCAAGCCTAGATTCAATCCCCATCATGCATGGTTTCTCAGGCATCATGGGCTGGTTGGGGATAGGGTTGTGGCCCTAAGCACAGAACTGAGTAGTGCCTTAACATCACAGGTATGGCCCAAAATAGCAACAAAAAAGTACCTGTATACTTTCAGTTAAAATGTATGCAAATAATAACTAGATGCATAGATAAGTCAAAACACTAACATTTTTATCAAACTTTCAAATATCAGTAAATGGCCCTTGGTCCCAAATACAAACTTATTTTACAGTTCTCACAAAATAGGTTCTTCTTTGAGCTTTTTTCTAAAAAGGAGAAAATCTCCACCTTATCCCTGTCGCTCTTAAGTCTGTCATTGTTAGATATAATATCACTAATATCAAGGGTATCTGTATTATTCTCAATAAATAATCTAATCTTAAAATTGTCTATAGGATATACAGATAATAATGTTTTTCTTATTTCATTTTAGGAACAGAATCACACCACCTACCTCCTGGGGAAAATATTAATTTCACACCCATGCTTCTTTGAATCAGGTCCTACCTATTAAGAAAGGTGCTTAGGATTCCTCCTCCCAAACCTCCTCCAAATGAGGCAGAGATGTTTCTAAATCTGGAAACCTATAGCCATTTCTCCAGAATTTTTTTAAAGATGCTCTACCTGGCTGTTTGCCTTTGAAATGTTCACTTTGTTTATTACAGTGCTTTTTCAACTTTCAACTTTTTTTATTATTAGCATTAACAAGAGGCAGAGCCCTCAGAATAAGAATGTGACGCCTATTAGCCGTGTTAAAATTGGAACTCCTAAAGGCAAAAACATGCATAATCTGAGAGCAACTCTTATCTCTCCCCTGGTAAGGAAGCTTCATGGTATTGCCATTCTGATCGTGAATCTACTTTGAAACTCTTTAGAGGTTACAAAAAAAAAATCATCAGGAGTGCACTGAAGTTTGACAAGTGATTTACAGATAAGCAGCGAACAGGAAGTTCACACATGATATTGAGCACCAAGTTAGGATTCAGAAAGATAAAGGAGGAAAAGGGGGCCATCAAAGAAAAATCAAAAGCATAAAGGGCAGGCAACATAGTTTGAATACAATGAAAGACCTTTGGAACCAGACTGAATTTGATTCGGAATGGGCGTGTAATACAGTCAAAAAAGAAGATGGATATGCTATGAAAGAAGCAACTTTAAATAATTATACTTTAGAGCATTGGAGTAGAAAAATCAGGCCACTGCTTAGAAGAATGATCAAAATGAAAAGAGGCTAAGGCAGAAACGTTTGCACGTCCAGAACAGGTCCAGTGTGAAATAGTGCAATTTTAACATTTGTAATAGGAGTCTAGGTTTTTGCCAATTCAAAAAGAGCACATGATTTTTAATAGAGAAATGCTGGTAGAGACATTTTCATTGCCTTTGTGTGACTCCAGCAACCCAGCCTTGTATTCTAATATCCTGTTTAAGATTTGACAGAACAATAAATTACCACATTGCAGAACTTAAGATCTATTCCCAGGGGCTGGAGAGATAGTACAGCAGATAAAACCCTAGTCTTGCATACAGCCAACCTGGGTTTAATCCCTGGCACCAATATGGTTCCCTGAGCACAGACCCAGGAGCAAGCCCTGAGCAGAGCAGCTGTGACTCAAAAAACAAACAAATAAAATTTAAGGGGGCAAAAATGAGCAAACCTGAACACCACCAAGTTTGGGCCAAAACAAAAAACAAACAAACAACAAAAAAAGTGTATATAGTATATATATATATATATATATATATATATATATATATATACATACACACATCTATACACATATAAATTATTAGCTTAGGAAAAAATTTATTCCCAGAAGCTGAATTTTGATAATTAATTAACCCCCACCAACTAAAACTGAGTTACCCCATGCAAAATTCAAACTAATAGATCTTTTATAGCTAACTGAGAGTTCAAAATCCCCAGCACACTTTATAGAATATAAACGAATCTCAAAAATCTTGAACAATTTATTTTATTTTTTATCACCCAAATATAGACTTTTTTCCAAATACTTTTAAGTGGCTTCAGTATGACAGACTGATTTTGTTGATAATTTACTAGCTAGTTCTTAAGTTAAAGTAATTCGATCATTATTTACAAAGTCCATTCAAAAAATTCAAGAGATTATTGATCTTAATTGTAAATAACTTCTCCATTTTAAAAAATGGCCATTTTATGTTGTATCTCGAAGCTTTGTTACCTAATATATTCACATATTGGAGGGAAACCGAAGTAGAAACTGTAACTTGTCTCACTTTCTAGATCATTCCCAATTATAATGGAAACCTGTGTTTAATCTGTAAGTGCTCAGAATTTAGAGTCAACCACATACGTGTTCAGAATTCAAAGAATTCTTTTGTACTCATGACGCCCCCCCCATAAAATGAGAAGCAGGATTAAGTATATGCCTGTCCCCGTACTAACAAAGCAAAAGCCTGCAAAGTGCTTGAAACCTTGGCTCTGGGGCCATTCCCAGTTTTAAGAGACCAGCATAAAACACAGTCCACTTAAGCACTCTATCACAATTTTCTATTTAATAGTGCTGACAAAAGGAATATATCTCATGTCAATATAAGGATCAAATAAGTTGAAAACTTGAAACACTTTATATAAACACATGGCAGAGCACCCAGTAAATGAATTTTAGCTACTATTGTTATTCTTATTAGAAACTATTACAATTCCAATCAACTAATCTCTAAATGTGAACAGCAGAACTAACTCCAATATCAGTAACAATGGAAAATTTATCTGAAAAGATGCTTTGCTCTATGATTTAACATCCTTCAGTTACCCAGCTATTAAGAATTCACCATCAAACGGACCTTGGTATCTATTCTGGTGCCCAGAATTCTGTATACAGTGTGCTTTTCTTATATATGCCTAAATACAAAAGAAAAAGAATACAGAAAAGTGAAATACAGAAATATTAACAATTTATGGAAGTTAGATTTTAGGAATCTTGCCACAAGATATGGACTGGTAAATTTGAACTTTCCTACCTCCAGAACTAGGTGACTCACAGTTTTATGGTTTATAATCCACTTAATGTATGTTATCCTGTTGTAATTGGCCAAATGGATTAAAACACATGCTCTATTTCAACATAAACTAATTTTACAAAAGAAGTATGGGCAGTAAATACTAATGGTATAAAAAGATACCTTTAATTACATCATTATTTCATTGAACTGAGACATTTAAATACTCATACATGAAAATATGAAGGAGCCCTCTGCTTCAGTTTAAAAGGAAAATTAAATTTCTCTGCAATAAGTTTTTTTGCAAATAATGCTGGATATTTGTCAACTTTTGAAAGCCAATTGCAATAAATTTATAGGAAATATGCCTACTGCTCCATTCTTGGATACATATATGTATATAGAAAAAATAGAAGAGCTGGAGCGATAGTACAGTATGTAGAGCACTTTTCTTGCATTTGGCCAACTCAGGCTTGATCCCCAGCACTCCATATGGTCCCCTGAGTCCACCAAGAGTAATCCCTGAGCATAGATAGAACCAGGAGTAAACCCTGCCTACGCACCACTGAGTATGGCCAAAAAATGAAGGAAGGAAGGAAGGGAGGGAGGGAGGAGGAGGAGAGGGGAAGGAAGGAAGGGAGGAAGGAGTGGAGGGAGGAAGGAAGGAAGGAAGGAAGGAAGGAAGGAAGGAAGGAAGGAGGGAGGAAGGAAGGAAGGAAGGAAGGAAGGGAAGGAAGAAGGAAGGAAGGAAGGAAGGTAGAAGGAGGAGGAGGAGGGGGGGGGGGGGGGGATACACATACCTAGAATATATAGATTATTTTATTAAATAAAATATATATTCTTCTATTAAATACAAATTATATCATTTTATACTAGATACTGTCCATAATAATCATAATAAATTTGATTATACATTAACCTATAGAGCAACTTTATATTCTTTTTTGTTTATTTTACTGCATACTTGCTTTATTTTGCAATCATAATACTCAGTTCCATTGTTTCACTTAACAGAAGTGTTATAACAAAATAAGGCATCAGTTGGTTAATAATTAAGAAAATATGAGGATACTATTTCAGGAGGGAAGAAAAATAGTAACAATTTCCAGTGCCAAGAAAAACTCTGAGTCTTCCTCAGGCACTCTGTCCTCTCCCTGTAGCTGAGGTAGCTTCTCATACAACATTGTGGTATCCAGTTTCCTCCTGCTTCGAAAAATAGTGAACATCAAAAGCACGCGAGAAAGATGATAGGAGTGAACCTCCCAGGGAGCATTCTGAGAGTCTGCGGAACAGCTGCTCCTCTGCCACTCCTTGTAGGAATAGCTCTGCTATTCTGAACAGCACTTAGCTTAATATATGACATTCAGAAGTAGCATTTGAATACATTGACTGTACTGATACATCTTGTTTTAGAGAAGCAAAAACATCAAATAACAAGTCCCTAGTTGTTTCTAACTTTTGTCAAGGGATGGCCTATTTCATAATTTAATCATCATGGCATCACAACTGATGGGCATTAATAACTATCCTCTTTCACACGTGACAAAATAAAAGATAGAGCAGTGAAGGAACTTTCCTAAAAACACAAAACCATTAATTAAATGATGTAGCCAAGATTCAAACTCAAGCAAACTGACCTCCGAACTTGCAATTTTTCTTTTGGCAACAACACAATGAAAGGTGACATCTTGTCATGTTCCCAGTCCAACACAGAGCAGTAGAGAGGCTCTGCTCTTTACAACCACCCAAAGGAGTGCACAAAAAGGCCTTCATACCTTACCATCACTAGAAGGGGGAACAGAAGATCAGGGGGGCTCTGAGCGGAGCGTTCACTGCCATAGGTGGTCCAGCTGTGCAGAACCAGCTACGCATGTTGGTGCTTGGCTGGCAATGTGATGTTGCTCTAGCCCAGCCATAAAGAGCAACCATAGCCATTCATGTGGCATCAGAGATGAATTAGACAATGCCAAAGCATATACTTTGCCCCTTTAAACTGTCTTCTTAGCCCCAAGACACTATTTTATTTTAAATCTACAAGAAAGTGATCAGAGAAATAGTACAGTGGGTAGGGTGCTTGCCTTGCAAATGGATGACCCAGCTCAATACCCAGCATCACATATGGTCCAGTGAACATCACCATAATGATCACTGAGCACAGAGCCAGGAGTAAGCCCTGAACACTTATGGATGCAGCCCCAAAACAAAAGAAAGCTAAACCAATGCCAAAAAGTAAAAATTTGGGTTAGGGCAAAAACTTCCATTTATCCAGAGTCTGCTGTTCTTCTACACTTGACACTTAAAATCCATCTTGATCTCATTCTTCAATTAATTATGGGCAGGAAGTCGAATTTGGACACTTGGCTTTGTTTAAAATGAGACCGTTGACATACAAATCCTCCTACTTTATTTTGCAATGTTGATAATACCTCTTTTATTAGATGATCCATTGCTATTGTTTCCAAAGATTTTTTAGTTAGTAGATTAAATCCCTCTGAGCTCCAGATTTATTAATGACTTCAATCTCATTAGGATGAAGATGGGATTGTTCTTATTCAAAGTGCAAACTTGAGAGTGTAGCCAAAATAAGAATTCAAATCTCTGGAACTCTGAATGGTATTTTGGCTCCTTGGGAAGAGTTCCATGTCCCTAACAATCTCTTTAACAAATGATTCTTTATCCAAATCTTAATTCCAAAGAGATGAGTCATGTTCCAGGTTACTTTAGTAGGAAACAACAAGCTCTGCTCAGCCACTGTGTGGTTTTTCTTACAAGCGCTACCACGTTTGATTTAGTAAGTGGAGCCCCCTGGAGTTGTGCAGTAGTTGTTTCATATCATGGTCCTACCTATGTTAGCAAAAGTGGGCTGACAGTATGAAAGGAGCCCTACCAGCTCTGCCTCCCTGCACACAGCAGGTGCAAAATGATATTTATTGAAATAAGACAATAAATTACCCTAAGATCCAGAGGGCTCTAGTTTTACAAAGTTTTATCAGTTTCTACTTTACGTTCCAAGAAAATGTTTTGACATAAAAATATAATGCAAACGGAAGTAGGACCTGTGCATTGACTGAAAAAATAAAATCGTATACCCACTTACATTTAATTATTCCTTTCTAGTCATAAATCATTCCAAGTTATCCAGGATTAACTTACTATTGATATATTAATATTCTGAATGTTTGATTTAATTTAAGCCACACTGAAATATCTGTTATTTAATCAGAGACTAAATAACTAATCAGATAATCCAGATTAGTTAACATTCAATCGAAAGGGTCACACTTTCAGTACCTACTACAAATGCTTCAAATCTAACTCTGGTCAGAGGCTTTACTAATCAGCATAATGAAAGTTGGAAATGAGTTTTCATAGGTGAACATGATTTATTATTTATTTCCATGAATAATAAAAGTAGAATGTCATTTGCAAATTAGTGATATTCAAGATGTGAACTGACTAGAAAACATTACAAAGACACTCTCCTCCCTTGCGTAAAAAAGGGCATAGCAACCTACTTGGCCCTGACCTTTTTACCCTCCTAGGGAGATCCCAGATAATCCCTAACCATTCCTGGTCCAGCCAAAGCTGTAGGAGATTGCAGGGAAGAGTGAACTGATCCTGGCCCTTAGCACACTCTCTTATTTGCCCTGAGTTAACCTGTCACGCAATGTGTAGACAAAGCATTTCTTTCCTAATGACTTCCAAGTTTACAAAACAAGTTGTCTGATCACACACACTATATGTGTGATGGAATTTGGTGAAGTCTTACTTTTATCTTAGTCTGGTAAGGAATTATAGTGAAAAAGCTATAGTGAGCTTCACTCTTAATTACTGGAACTATTTCAGAAGAACCTAACATTCTTGTACAACACATTGTCCTAAATCAGTAGGCAATACCCCCTGTAAAGTGGCTGCTTCTCGTTGCTGCTGACTTGCTAAGAAAAGTTTTATGCTAAGAAAAGTTTCAACTATGAAACAGCCTTTGGTAGAGCTGAATATGATTGAAAACACAGAGGTAAAAACCTTATTGTGATATGAGACTCTACCCTGGTAAAGTCAAAATTTAAGTAGATTTATCAAAGACGATTACCATACACAAGAAAACTTTCCAAGTCATTTAACATAGTTTTTGCCTAGTAATTAAAAGCCAATTCTATTTGCAGAAGGAAAGAGAACACTACAGTGTGAGCTATTCATGTCCTAAACCTTTATGCTAAATATCTTGTTTTAGTTTTGCTTCCATCATTTTACCTCTATGACTTTCAATTTAAGTTATTCCCCAACAAATATCAGAAAGTTCAACCAAGAGAAAAGTGATAATACTCCTGCAGAGTCAGAAAGACAAACTGACGGTTCTCAGCATACCTTTCCTCAACATACACATCATGTAATAGATTAAACAGTGAATATTATTTCAATATTTCCTGAAGTAGTGTATGTTGCTGTCCCTCAAATTTATTTTTTTATAAAGCTAAACGTTCTGGTACTAGGAAATGACCCTTGAAATGTTACTATTGATGAAGTTGTTGCACCTCTTTCCATTTTCTTGAAAAGCATAATTTTCCAGAGACTGCTATGCATGCAAGAATTCATTCCAGGGAGCCTGGAATGTTTCTTCACGTGTTCTGGCAGGGACTTGGGCAGTAAAGACCAGAGCCTAAGACAAAAGACACAGGATATGTTATAGATCATTGAGCAAACGTCCAGTGTCTTAGTGAAAACTACTCTTGATCTGTAGCTGCAATTGGCACTGTATTATTAAAGGGTACAGGTACCAGACTCAAAATATTACATAGTCTACACAAATTTAGCGAATTCCTGCAGAGATGAAAAAAGAGGAAAACAAGAAGAATATCTCCCAACTTCCTCCTATCCAATACTCACCATATTTACAAGCAGAGAATGCTATTCAAAAATAAACTAGTCTAATCAGTGCAGTTTGAATCTGAATTTGAACTTTTTACTACCTCTGTAGCAAACCTAGCTTCCTTATATTTTTAAAGGGATTCTGATTTGTAAATATTCTTATAAAACTTTCTCTTTTCCAAATTGCTAAACTATTATTAAGAAATCACTGAACCAATATCACAGGTGTACAGTATTAGGACTTTTAATTCTGCCCAACTTCCTAGATTAGGATTGATTTTATAACATATGCAAGTTTCACTTGTTCTCAATTAGAACTGTGACCTTTTAAGTTTTTCGGTGGCACTCTTCAAAATACTCAAGGGCCACCAGAGGTACACTAGTGAATCTGGGCAGGATTTACACATGTCAGGGTCTGAACCCAAGGCTTTCCATATGCTAGATGTGCTCTAACACTTAAGTCATCCCCAACCCTTTTCCCATGTCCATTAATTTAAATCAAAATATACTTTTTTTCTGAATAATCTGTTGTCTATTTTTTTTCATGATTTTGTAGAGCAACAGTGAAAACACTGTTTTTTATTGGACTTTAAATTAAATGTCAAATTTTAAAGGCCTTTAATGTAAACACACAGCAATTTATTGCAAGACATTTAAGTTGGGAAGGAAAGATTAAGAAATTTACTCAGAATTATCCTGGAATTTAAGTCAAAAGTATTTAATAGACCCTTTCCAGGTTGCTGGAAAAAAAAGGGGCTGTAGTTCAAAATCTAAGACCTTGCAGAAAAAAAATAATGAAGATTTTGCTACCTGAGAACTATCAGCAAGTGGAGAGAAGAGACAGACATGGATATAGCAGAATGAAATAAGTTTAAATGTAAGGTTAGAAACAAATAACAAAAAAATAAATTTTAATAAAAGAACTGTGATAGAGCAAGAAAAGGAATAATTATCTCTGAGGAGTATATAGGAGTAAGAAGAAGGGTGGAGGCTGGGGAAGTCTTAAGAGGAAAGAGAAAGAGAGGAAGCATTTTGTTGAGTACCTTCCTATCATTTCCCAAGTAGGGAAAGGTGTGCCACTTAAAATTTAAAACAGAGGTCCGATAGTACAGAACTTAATCTGCATGCCTTGCATCTAAATCCCCAGGACCACGTCATCCCCAGATCAACACAGCACTGACATTGAACCACTGGTCCATATGGTGCAGGATCTTTGGGCTTCCTGAGCACTATGTAGGGAGACATCCCCCACACACACACACACACACACACACACACACACACACACACACATCTTAAAACAGCTCTTATATTACACTATTTTACAGAGAATGAAACTGTGATCTTTAGTTAGAAATTTCAGTTAGGAAAGAACAGAATACAATATCATAGGCTCACAGGGAAAGGTTCCAAAGTTCTTGTTCTTTGTGATTAAAAACACATTTTCTGAGAAGCCTGCTAATATTTCATATACACTAACCCACCTAATCTTATGTAATAACCACCCCAAGCCTTGTGCAATAAGCACTACTAATACCCCTTCTCAGAAGAGGAAAACAGTCCAAAAGAAAGTGAAGTTGAACATTATGCACAATCCAAAGCCCATAAGGAGAGGCCCCAGATTCAAAAGGAGGTCTGCTACTCTCTGACTTAGGAAGTGGGAGACGGAAGGAGAGGTGCTAAGAAGCTCACTCTTGTTTTGCCTGCACTGATACCCAGAGGTCACAGGATTTGCAAAGTTAGGATTGAGGGATTTTCATTATCCCAAAAAGACATTTATTACATCATATGACCCTTAGCAAAGGGTAGACAGTATAAGCCAACTGCTACCAACACAGCTTTTCCTGGAGAACATAACTCTGAAGTTCCAGGCCACCATCCAAAATTCCAAATCTCATCCCTGAGAGAACTCTCTGAGGTAAACAAAACCCATCCTCAGAGAATAACTGAGGAGCCTCTGACTATGACTCAGACTAGGTTTAGCCCTGATCCACCTCTGCGGTGGCCCCATGGGGTTTCCCAGGGACATGAGTAGGAAGTGGGCCAGGAAGGAGTCAACAACTGCCACCCAGAGAGGCACATGCCAGCACTAGCAAGGCTAAGAGCAAGGACACAGAGGGAAGAGTATCAGAACAGTCAGGCCTCTAGGTTGGAGCAAATTCTGTTTTTTTCAAGCATAAATTTTTTTAAGCTCACTGCTCAGCAAAAGAGTCAGGAATGAACATATTTTTACGTATAAATATTTATTAAAATCATAAAGCTCATGTAACTTTTTAATTCCATGAGGCTCCATCCAGATGCCTTTCAACTGGTCAGGAATGAATTTCTAATAGTACTTTTTTAGCCATAATGAGTGACAAAGATTTTTCCAGTTGTATATAGAACCAAGTTCTGGCTGAGCCAACTACCTAAAAGAGACTCTAAAGGAGAACCTAAAGGAGATTCTCTCATTCGTCTGTGACCTCGGGCCCATGATCCAAACAATAAATTCCAACCTCAGAACTATTTACAAGGGAAGACAACAGAGATCAGCTGTCAAAATGTGTTCATACCTTCTGGAATTGAATCAGTAAGAAACAGAATGCCACATTTATCCTTGAAGATTAAATCTTCCAGAAGATAAATAGCAAATGTCTCATGTTTGGCCTTCTTTTAAGTGACTACACTCTTCCAGACTTCTACATGACCACTATCTTCACTCTTAAAATAAATAGCTCAAGTATTTTTCCACATTGAAATTCTTAAGAAAATATGTGATCTATTATTTAACAAAATAGAATTTGTTATATATAAATTTTTATTTTGACAGCATTATATTTTTATGCAATAGGTTATAAAAAAAAGGAAAAAGCACATATTACCAAGGATGATACCACCAACATGTACAATACACATGAAAAGACTTCTTAAAAGAATTAGGATCATTAAGATCAGAGATAAGATTGGAATGGTCAGAAAATGCTCATTTCCACAGTTAATAAAGTTTAAAGTATTTAATTAACATCTGACATGCTTTAACTGAGTTGGTAGGAAGATGTGTTAAAAACTATGACTATTGAAATCATATTAAATGAGGAACTTCGTAACCTTGAGCCAAGAAAGAAAACCTTTGAAAATAAATTTCTTCCTTTGCATGAAGGTACTGTGAATTTTTTCTGAATAGCTCCCCAGGATAAAAAGGATAACTTAATAGAAGTCTTGAGGCCAATATAAGGAATAATTTCTGAACCATTTTAGTTGTTCATAGATAAGTGGCTGAGACAGGAAAGGTAGGTTAGGGCTAACCAGATTAGATCTCCAGCACCACACAATCAAACATTGGTTGAGGATCAGCTGCACAATGCTGAGCATCACTGGGGTAGTGCTAGCATTTCCGGCTTTCTGAATACGGCACACAAGCTCTGCCTCCACTCTCTGGGACATATCACTGAGCTCCAGAGCCCCTGAGCACTGCTTGGAAGGGCCAAAAAGTAAGAAAGGTAGATGTGTAATTCTTTCTTTATTGCTAGAAATATCTAAACAGGAGTGACTAAGCATCTGACTGGCAGTCTTAATTGTACTTAGCAATGAAGAATAAATTCTATCCTAATTTGGTCAATTCTTAGTTCAAAACTGAATCATTTTCTCTCCTATGCTGCCTATTTTTCTCTCTCAGTAAATGGCACCATCTTTCATCCATAGAACAAGTCTAAAACCAAGGAACAACCTGCAAAATACATTCCTCCCTCTTCCTAGACACAAACGGATTTTTTACTCCCAACTCCTATCTGTTCTCTCAAGTGGCTCTCATATTTGATGAGGTTAAAACAGATCATGGTTTTATACTAAAACAATGATTCCCAGTTTTCATTAATCATCAGACTCTGAATAACTTTCCAAACATAACATAATTTTATTTTTATTTTTAATGTGCTGAGACAACACAAAACTGATTTTTAAAAAGTTTCTGTGGGAACAGCACTACAAAAAAATCAAGCGGGGCTGGAGCAATAGTGCAGTGGGTAGGGTGCTTGCCTTACAGGCGGCCCACCCAGGTTCAATCCCTGGCATCCCATATGGTCCCCGAGCACAGCCAGGAGTAATTCCTGAGTGAATAGCCAAGAGTAACCCCTGAGTGTCACCGGGTGTGACCCAAAAAGCAAAAAAACCTAGAACTGAGCATTAAATAGAGGCAAAAGGATACACATGACAACCTTTTAATGTATGTTCTGTAATCCATAGTCTGGAAGGGAAGGAAAAGAGAAAGAGAGAGAAAGGGAAAGAAATAAAGAACCTGCCATGGAGGTGGGCTGGGGAAGGGGGAGGGAACGGGGATGTTGGTGGTGGGAGATGGGCACTGGTGGAGGGACGGGTGCTGGAACACTGTATGACCAAAACCCAAACATGAACTTTTTAATTGTATATCTTTTTTATTTGTATATCTCAGGGTGGTATAATAAAATACTTTAAAAAAAATAAACACATGGGAGCCGGATAATTAAATAAATAAATAAATAAATAAATAAATAAATAAATAAATAAAAACTCAAGCAGTCTAGGCAGGAAAAGTACTGAGGTCATCAAAATTAGAAAATATGTCCTGAAGTAGTCACATTTTGGAAAGGAATTTTAAAAATATTTTTTAAATCACTGGGAAAAATAATTGACCTGGTGCCCATCATCTCACAGAAAGTCAGTTCTTCCCATCCTATGCCTGAATGAGAGATTATAAGCTAGCTAGCATTCATCTCGTCCAAGGACAAATAAAGTTTTAGGGTTGGACCAGCACAAGCTTTCACTAAGCCTGGTAATGACCCACTCATAGTCAAGCAAATTATCTACAGATGTTGGGAGAAAGGTTCATTTTATCTAGCATCGTGTAAGTAGATTACAAAACACTTTCCTACCAAGACACTAAAGTTTTGCCTTTCAGTTTCTGAAAGTTTTAAGTGCCTAGGAAAGGAAGATAGTAAGCAAACACATATGTCTAAATCAGAGTTTACCAAAACGGGTAACACCATGCCTCAGGAGTACACTGGAAATATCTAGAGGGCTAGAAGCCTTGGGTACAATTGGGGTGTTATATGTTCACTAACTTAAAGAAGGTAACTTTGGTTGGAGATTACAGGTGATTTCTGAAAAGAGAGTAGTATGTCAATTAATTTTTTGGAACCTCCATTATGTCCTAATATCTATGATTCACATAACTAATATTTATAAATATTAAAACTAGTACTTATATTTTATTATTGACCAAATATACTTAAAATTTATCTTTGTTTTTGTTATATGCCATAATAACTTTATTTTTAAAATATATCCAATTATGTAATGTAACCAAGAAAAGTTATGATATTATTATCAACATTTAAATTAAAGATAAAAATCACTGTCTGTCCAGTAGCCCCTTGCTATTCCTAGAGAAAACCCAAACTCACCACAGCAATTTCCTCAGAAAGGAGGGTGGGTGTTGAAAGCCACTACACTCCTACACTTGTCTGTCAGCCTATGACGTTCTCTTCTATCGCAAGACAAGTGATAGAAAAGCCTCTATCAAGAAAAGGCTAATACAGTAGACTCTTTAACCTGGGCCTTATCAGTATATTACCAGGATTAAATCAAAAAGAGAAACCTACAATTATTCAATAAACAAAATTTGGCTAAGATTAGAGAAATAAAATCAATCCATCTCAGAATAATTTTTGAAACTTTTATTTATAGACACATGAGTAAAACCATGAAGAAAAATAAGGGAATTCAGAACCCAAAATTCAGGCAAATAAAGTCCTCTAGGATGAAGAAAAGGGCAGCCAAGAGACACATACAGAGATTCCAAAGAAATAGTAACAATCTGTTTATTTAATTGACTTTGTGATGGCTAAACAAATGTTTGTCTGACTGATTATTCGCACCACTTACATGCCTAATGAACATTATTTTGTAATTATTTAATACCAAAACCATCTTTCTATTTTTTAATAGAGTAGGAAGAAAAATATCTAGATTTTTGTCCCAAACCTGCAATTATGAAACCAACAGCCAGACACTTCTCTATAATTGAGTAATATATAGTCATCAGACTAGAGCAAAGATCATAAAGCTGGTTCACCAAATACTTCTGAAACTAAAGATTAATATTAACTACAACAGTGCTAAGCTAAGCACTCAGTACTAACGATTGGAATCAGCGGGTCTTTAAGTCCTAAAACATTTACTCTTAATTTTTTTAATCTGTACTAAGCAACTTTTATAGCTTCTCCTAACTAATAAAGACTATCGTGAAGGAAAAATGGCAATATCAAGACATGTGTATTGGCCCATTAATGAGTCAATGTCTCTTTTCAGTACTCCTATAAATGGTTAACGGCCCCACAGCCTGTAAAAATTTCATGCCCTGTTGACAAATTTTAGACACAAATTTTGCGCAAAATACAGGTTCCACTAAATCAAGAGTACCTAGATGCAGAATTTGCAATTTTCTAACCTAAGCATTAAGGTCTATTTTTCAAATTAATTCTCGTTACTGAAATCCTGGTTGGGAACTTTCAGCACTTAAAATACCAGCTCTTGTGAAGAGTGTAATCTTACTGAGACTGAAAGGGTCAACCTGAGTACTAAAACTAACGTTTCCCGAAATGCTAGCTCAAAGATAATCTCAAGATTTTCACTCTAGCACACGCAGGTGTGTACATACATAAAATAAAATAAAAAGCCTAACAGTGTCTTTTCTGGTCAGGGACCAGGGGAGGAGAGGAAGTGTGGTGAGGCCTCTCCTAGCAGCACTCAGCCAAGCCCAGAGGTTCAACACTGGAGCCTCAGAATGTGGAATTGCCAGGGAGGAGGGCAGTTAGGACACAGAAGGGACAACTATGACAATGATAGTTGGAAACTATCACTCTGGACAAGAACTGAGTGCTGAAAGTAGGCAAAGGGATACATATTATATCCTCTCAGTACCTAACTGCAAACCATAATGCCCAGAAAGAAAGAGAGAGGGAGTGAGAGAGAAAAAAGAGACAGACAGACAGACAGACAGACAGACAGACCGACAGACAAAAGTGCCTGCTATAGAGGCAGGCTGGGGCAGTTAGGATGAACGGAAAGGTGGGGAGGGGAGCAAGAGGGAAACTGAGAACATTGGTGGTATAAATTGCTGAAAAGATGGGTATTGGAGGATTCTATGATTGAAACCCAATCATAAACAACTTTGTAATGTGTATCTCATGGTGATTCAATTTTGTTTAAAGTGGAACTGCTTGGTCCCTGCAACGCCAAAGACGTGGTGGGAGGTCAGGTGGTGCCACGGTTCAAACTCAGGTCTAGCTCATGCGAAGTAGGTACCACTGACCACCAAGTTCCCGCCCCAGTCCAACATTTGTAATTTTTTGGTTTGTTATTGCATGGGGGTTACACCTCGCTATAGTCAGGGGGCTATTCCCAGCTGTGCTAAGGGATTTGCTCCTGGGGGTGTTCAAGGCAGCATGTAGTGCCTTGACTCAAACCCAGACTCGTGTAATGTGTTGCATACATTCCACCTTTAAACTAATTCTTTTACCCACTTGTATCACTGTCTTCCCATTGATCATCGATTTGCTCGAGCGGGCACCAGTAACATTTCCATATGTCCTGTCACATGCTAGTGTAGCCCAAGGGCATCTGCTAGCTCCAGGAACATAAAAGCCTCAAACCATACCATCAGGTCATGGGAATGAGGTCTATAATTGTTACTGGTATTTGGCATATTGAATACGACTCGGGTAGCTTGCCAGGCTCTGCTGTGCGGGTAGGATACTCTTGTAGTCACCTCTAATCTCAAGCATGATGAACCGCACAGCCGCAAAGCGGCCATGCAAGCCAGGCTATAATCAGTTCTTCTGCTGGCGGAGCTCTGACGAGAGGGGAGTCGGATGTGCAAAATGGTGGCCCTCATGGTGTGGGGGATCCTCTAGCTTCTTGCGAGGCTCTGCTGGGATGGTAGGCCAGGGCTAGAACCCACCTTCCATTCCGGGCGTCTTGTGAACAACTGGGCACAGGGAGAGCTGGTAGCAGCTCTGCTCCGAGTATGTAAGTCTCTCTTTTACCCAATAGTTCCCATTTTTCAATGCTAAGGATAATAAATGCATCTTCCCCCAATCTAGTAAGTTTATTTTCTTTTCAAAGAAATAATCCGCTGCTCAAAAAACTAGTAGGGATGCAAACCTATGTTCACTGAAGCTCATTTACAACAGTGAAGATCGGGACACAACCCGAATAAGTGCTCAGCGGAAGAGTGCAGAAAGATGTGGTACATGTGCACAATGGCATGCTACTCAGCTAGAAAATAATGCAATAGTCCATTTTTTCTCAACATGAGTGGAACTGGAAAGGATCATTCTAAGAAAAAATAAGTCACCTCAGAGGGCAGTGGGCCAGCTCCTGCCCACCCAAACAAAGCCCCAGCAGCCTCTCCCATACCCCAAAGTCACTGTCTGCTCTAACCAGACCCCACCACTTCAGGTCTGAGCAGCACAGAGAAGTTAATCTGCCAAACACTCCAGGTCCATGGATCTTTGTGGGTGAAAACTCCAGGCTTTCTCAGAATTGGATTGGGAACCTCCCCCAACCTCCTGCACTTCCGGAAGACCCAGTAGTCGTGCACATCCCTTCCTGCAGCCTCCATGCAAGCTATTATACTAGCCTTGTTCCAGAGACTCATAAATAAACCTGAAAATATCAACCAGCCACAAAAATTTCTCAGATGCCATTCCAGGCTGATACCCCTGGGGCAATACTGGAGAATGGCAGACAGGTGCTCACCCTGACACAGACTGGCAGTCACATTCACGCCATGTCAGGCTTCTGCTGGGGCTGCCCAGTTAACATCTCCAAACTCTACAAGACTGACATCCCTGTAGTGAGACTTAACACAGAAGCCAACCAAGTTCGACTAATAAAAACATTTAACACAGGGTTGCAATAGCTTAGTAAACCCTCAGGCAAGGGCTTAATGTCCCCATGATGAGATACAACAACTTTTGCAAATTTTCTTCTATGTAATTAATTTTTGATCATTTCATTAGCCATTTAGTGGTAACAAGCGATATAAAATAAATTATTATTGGCCTGCTACTGGGGCATGGTTTGACAAGTGGTTGGAGACAATAGGTAGATTAACAGTGGTAGTGGGATTGGTATTGGAATACTGAATGCCTGCAACAAATTATCCTGAACAACTTTGTAAACCACAGAGTTTAAATAAAGTGGGGGGAATAAAGGGATTTACATGATAATCCCTAAATGTCTGTAGGGCAAGCCACAATACAATACAAAAGAGCAGGGAGAGGGAGGAAGAGGGGAGAGAGAGAGAGAGAGAGAGAGAGAGAGAGAGAGAGAGAGAGAGAAGAAAGTGCCTGCTATAAAGGCAGGCTGGGGGGGGGGGGAAGGAAATTTGGGGACATTGGTAGTGGGAATAGGGCACTGGTGGAGGGCCAGTGCCAGAACAATGTATGACTGAAACCCAATCATGAACATCTTTGTAATTGTATATCTCACGGTAGTATAATAAAAATAATTTTAATAAATAAAGTGGGGTGGGGAAGTCAGGAGCGAAGAGACAATATCAAGTGGTCTCACTCATATGTGCTCTATAAGCAAATAAATTAAAGGAACGAATAATACCCAGTAAGAACAAAACCTTAAATTCTACCATATAACTGTGACTACTACGGCATGGGTAGGGAGGAATGGTCTGAAAGGGAACTGGGGCACAATGGTCGAAAGCTGCAGACACTTAGGTGGAGGGTGCAGAGTGTAATAATGTGCCCCTGAAATGTAAAAACACTGTCTCAGACACTATTGTTATCTAATAGAAAATAGTTTAAACTGCTGTACCTTTACTTAATTTTAATATGTAATTACTATATAACTATTAAAATCATATAGAATAATTCAAATTACATATCTTCTAAACATGAGGGAAAGAGAGACTTCTCTTCCTCTCTCTATGTCTAAGCGTGGCCATGACAAAGAGAGCCTAAAAGAACCTAAAAAGGCTCTTCTACAAGGATGATGCTTGTTGAAGGGTTTATCACAGGTTTAATTCTAAAGTTACCTATATAGAGACCGCCCTCTGATTAGAATTGCTATGATGATTCTGTTTATTGGGAGGTCCCTATTTGAGAGAGAATACAACTATCTTTTCTAGAAACATGCTGGTCACAAACATCTGCCACCTGAGATCTAAACACCATTCCTGAACTCAGTCTTTTTTTCCATTACCTGGAATCAAGTTTCACTCAATCCAAAGGCAGCATCAAAGGAGTAATGGGACAGAATAGATAGATCCTGAGACCATAATATGCAGTGTAAAGTGTCGTAGTCTGGTGCAGTCTCCTGATATTCAATGAGAGTCTAGTTGAAGGAATGTTGTCTGTAATCCATGATTAAATGAATTCTATTCACAGCTCCCAGATTATAGGTAAATATGTCATGTATAATAATTTTTCTCCCCATTGACATAGTTTTACCGTGATACCAGTTCTCTTTAATGACATAAATTTCTTGATGTAAATATTTCACATCAATCCAAAGACTATAAAACAGAAGCTAGTACAACAGTCTATGTTTAAAAACTATAGAAGCAAATTTCAAGGAAAGTATGTATATAAAACAGCAACAAGGTTGTTTTTTGGTAATATTTTTTATTTTTTAAGTTATCTAGTTAATAATGTTACATCATTTCTTCATAAATTTCATGATTTCTTTTGCACATTTACTATTTGCAACAAAATATTGAATGTTCCAGAACAAAGTCCATTTTGTATAAAATTTCAATAGATGAAATGGTATCATGAAAAATAGAGCTGGGGTGTGGCTCAGTGGTAGAAGGTGTGCCTCACATAAGAAAAGCCCTGAGAGCAAAACTAAATCAAAATAAAATAATCTCTCAGACGTATATATAAACATACATTAAATATGTGGGCGGGAGGAAATGTGCTCTCTATCTGCAACTTGCTCCTGTATATCCTAATTCCTTGTTTTATTCCCTCATGTAACACCAATGACATAAGGTTTCATTTACAATTGAGAAAGACATATCAACTACAAGTTAACCAACACTAAACTTAGTACATTGCTTAAGATCCAAAAATTACTGATATTTCTATCCCATCCTTTGATGAACAAGTTGTATGACCATCCAGAAGCTATTTTTGATGTATCATTTCCAATTCTGCAAATCCCAAGAAACTATCCAAAACTGGGACATTGGTAGGAACTAACTCTCCATTGCAAAGTCTACAGAGTATCATAATCAGCAGATACAGTTCTTTATATTAGCCTTACCAGACTAAATGGGTGCCAAACCTAAAAAAGAAGTGCGGTCGTGAAGAAAAGGGGGCTATTTGGTGGACCACACACAATAATCTCTAGAGCCATAATCACGGTGTTGTCCTGAGATGGCGCAGTACTTCCTCTGACTTTCAGCTGAAAACAATAAATCTCCATTTTTCCCTATAAAAAAGAGATTTTTTATAAAGGTTCATCTGGGGTTTTAATATTCATATGTCTACAGATCAAAGTTATTTATTTGATGAGAAATGCTTAACTTAGAAAACTATTTTTTGGTATATAGGCCTTTGGGGAATTCTGACTTTTTGCCAAGAACACTTGGAGTCAAAATCAGGTGACCTGAGCTGTAGTCTTACCCTGGACAAGATCATAGCACATCAAAACATGTGTATCGGCAGTAAAATTCTTGAGATAAATTAGTCCAAAGATAAATTCAATCTTCCTCTTTCAATCCTATCTCCAATATAAGTTGAATATAGTAAAAGATCTTCACAATTGCTCTACCTCAAATTACTCTGAACCTTCATTCTCTTCACCTTTGTTTCTCCCTCTAAATTACAATACCTTTTGTCATCAACTTTTTTAAGTTGGCTCTCAACTTAATCCCCTTCTACCCTGTCTAAAACATTGTTGTTGCTATAGTCATATTTATAATTTTCTACCTCTATGCCTATGCTTATATGGGTTGCTGTTCCAACCACCAGAAAAAAAATGATTCAAGGTCCAATAGAAAAACTACCGCCTGACTCTTGTCTTTTCTGACTCCTGAAAAAAAAAGTAGTCCTTTTTTACCTGTGTCTTACCAATTTTCTTTTTATTCATCTCATAGAGTACTCACCTATACTGCAGAGATTGTTTATTTGACATGTCCTTTATGTTAGATTATAAACTGTATTTCTTACACTATATATTTTGTAATGGCATGCACAAGAAACAGTTCCATGATTGATAAAGAAATAAACTGAGAGTCTCCTCATATACTGATTCTAGAAATTAAATGAGAACTAAGTTCCTACTGTCTATAAACTGTACTGTGAAGAACAGAATATATTTCAGAAATATGTATTTATACTATTAAGTAAATTGCCTACTGATCTCGGATTTAATCCCAAAATACATCACTTCTCAACAAATATAGACTCAACTTATTTCTCTCTAATTCAAAGATTTTTTTTTTCAAAATCCCAATTGCTAAAGATGAGAAAGAGTTTGGCAAAAAGGTGGGGGCGCCTGTTTGTGTATGTATGTATGTATGTGTGTGTTTGTGTGTGTGTGTTGGTGTGGGGAGATAAAAATAATCTGCGGAGAAAAATCATTTCATATACAGACACTTTGGGAGCGATAACAGTGATTCATTTCAACAAAACTTTGTTTTGTACCTTCAGGCAAACATTCTCTAGAAAAGGCATTTGGATTTCTCATTTTTCAGAACCGTAAATTAAGCCCTGAGCAGAGCCTAATGAGGAGGGGTGCGGAGGGAATGGGGTGGGAGAAGTGGAGAGGGGAGAGGGGAGGAGAAGTGAAGGGTGGGGGAGAGGAGAGGAGCCAATTGCTCACTTTGTCTCACACAGATAATTCAGGGATTTTATAAAAGGACTAAACTTAAACCACAATCCCAAGACTCAAAGGCTGTATTATTTTGCATATTACTGAGAGTCATTTATTGTACTCAAATATTTGAATGTTTATACACTTGAATCATGTATGCAAATTAATAACATAAAACTGCTTGCCCAATTCTTTCTTTATAAATTTATTCTCTTTTCTCTAACTAATGTTTATTCTATTACTTGTCTTAATCCTACTATGAAAAAATATCAGAATCCTTAGCTCCATTTCTGTAAACTTAGAATTTAATCTGATTAATACATTTTAAAACATTTCCTCTACAAAGTCAGTAAACTCTTTTTTATTGATTTATTCACTTAGTGAATATTCACTGACCTTTTACTAGTTGCCTTTCAATACTCTAGATGCTGGGAATACTGTAATAACTCACACAAATTTCTGCTCTCAAGGAATTCACATATTAGTGGGAGATATAAATAACAGACACATGCATATTAGTAAATAATACCTGCTATAAAGTATTAGAGGAAAGCAACATTTTTGATACTACAGTGAAAGATGAAATTACAGGGGTAAGGTGAATGGGGGCAATCGTAAAGAACTCTGCTGGAAGAATAAGCCTTCCCTTGCATATCAGCCAATGCCGGTTCATCCTCAGCATCACATATGGTCCCCTGGATACTTCTAAGCATTATTAAAAATATATATAAGGGGGAAAAAATCCTTGCAAGCACTGAGGATCTGAGACAGAAACCTTGATCTGGTCAAGGAATAGCAACAGATAATTAAGAAATTCAACAAGTGATCGAACTATGCTGGATTAAGATTTTATTTAATTAAGATTCAATAACTTTCTACTATTTTTAAATATACTTACCCAATAAAAAGTATCAGATAAAATGTAAAATAATCTAAACCACTCTACCTCTTGCATTAATTATTGCTGATTATCAGTAGGCATTCTTATAGTTCCAAATGGACCATATCCGTCAAATTTTGGCCCTAAAGAACCCTAACGGTAACATAAAATTTGGTGTGATTGTAATCCAGTTTCTCCAAAGAGTTTTTCCTATTTTCATCCATTGTCTATCAAAGAAAATGAAAAGAAAACCTAAATAAGTGTATGTAGATAGGTGTATTAAAAACTTTCACTATACTTATGACTACTAACTTACAATTATTTAAAATATCTTTCCCTCAGCTGTAATACAAGCTCCATCAAAACAGACTTGTTTTGTTCAACATTTATCGCCAGTGTCTAGAAGGTCTCTGAATTGCTCTGTTAAGCACTCCGTAGATAGTTCGAATAATATTTATTAAAACTAAAGCTTACTCATTAAATTGATAACCAAAACAGGTTAGTATTTGAAATAAGACTCATGCCTGAGAGAATTGTGCCAAAGCAAATCTCAGGTCCTAAGATAAGGAATAGAGGCAAAGAGAAAAAACTGGGAGTCATGGACCTAAAAAAAGCAGAATACAATGATGATGTGGGTCTACCAAAGACTTCTCACTCATCTGACCATAGAGCTCAGTCTATTCACTAGAATAAAAAGGCAAAATCAGATAAATAATTAGTTTAATTTTGAGAAGATTAAGCCTGATTCCTATCAAACATTAAGTATAAAGAAAAATATATTGAAAAGAAAAAAATAATACACCTTGTCATCAGCCTTAAAGGTGTTTTGTGAAACTGGTTCTAACAGCAAAGAAATAAAATCAAAAGCAAATGAAAGGGGCTGGGGAGATAACACATGCCTTGAATACTATTAATGTGAATTATGCTGGTGTAGATATTAAACAAAATATTTTAAGTTTTAAAAATAGAAATTTCATAAAATCCCACTTTGGGATATTTACCTGAAAGTTTAAAAAACACAATATTTCAGAGTTATATGTATCTATATTTTTTACTGAAGTATATTTATAGTAGTCAATGACTGAAAACAACTTTAGTGTCATCAACTGATGAATAGACAAAGATGTGATACATAAATATTTAAACTGGAATATGATTTATCTGGGTTTAAAAAAAGATTAACTCTTTCCTTTTGCTACAACATGATATGAAGCATATTATGTATGAAAGAAGAGCGTGCAAAGTAGAAAACTAAAATTAAAAACAAATACTGAGAAAAGAGATAAAGAACCTGCCATAGAGGCAGGCTAAGAGAGGGAAAAATCATGGGGGCATTGGTGGTGGGAAATGGGGACTGGTGGAGGGATGGGTGCTGGAACAGTGTATGACCAAAACCCAAACATCCAAACATGAACGTCTTTGCAACTGTATATCTCACAATGGTATTATTTATATATATATATATATATATATATATATATATATATCAATCACTTGTCACTTTTCTTCCCGTTGTTCATTGATTTGCTCGGGTGGGCACCAGTAACGTCTCCATTCGTTGGGAATGAGGACCATTATTGTTACTGTTTTTGGCATATCGAATACACTACAGGTAGCTTGCCAGGCTCTGCCATGGGTTCAAATTTAAAGGACAGGCAAAGAAATTAAGTTGTGAGAGGAAACAGAAAGATTGAGAATTAATAGAAAGTATAATGTTAGAATAGTCAAGGAAAGACTTTAAAGAAATAAGTAAACAATTACTTCAAATACTGTAGCAGCAAATAAAAAGCTGAACCAACAAATCCTTCCTATTTGCCAAAAAATGTCCCTGGAGATCTTTGTCCATTCAATTTTCTGTAGCAGTAGAAGTAAAAAGCTCAATTTCAGGACAGACTCTGCTTTTACCCAACATTCTATTTCTAGTACCTAGAATGAAGTAACTGGTTTGTCCAGATATGAATAATAAATATTCAAGAGAGAATAGGAATATGAATAAAGTTTGTTTTTAAACTGCTCTGTGTTAATCCAATCAATAAGTTTGGGTGGTAATGTCGGCATAAAACTAATAATATTGTATGAGTGCAGAAGGGTGATCACGCCTTATTATAAGTGCTTTGCCATTTGACAAGATCCAGCACCCGTTCATGATTAAAACGCTCCAGAAAATGGGAATTGAAGGGACTTTCCTCAAGATAGTTACAGCCATCTACCAAAAAGCCCACAGCAAGCATCATTCTAAATGGGGGAAAAGTTGAAAGCCTTCCCCCTGAGATCAGGGACAAGACAAGGTTGCCCCCTCTCACCTCTTTTTATTCAATATAGTACTGGAAGTACTTGCCATAGCAATCAGAGAAGAAAAGGACATCAAGGGCATCCAGATAGGCAAGGAAGAAGTCAAGCTATCATTATTTGCAGATGACATGATATTATACCTAGAGAACCCTAAACTCTCTACCAAAAAACTCCTAGAAACAATAGACGCATATAGTAGAGTGGCAGGATACAAAATCAACACCCAAAAGTCAGTGGCTTTCCTATATACAAATAGCGAAACAGAAGAAAGGGATATTAAGGAAACAATTCCATTCACAATTGTGCCACAGAAAATCAAATACCTAGGAATCAACTTACCCAAGTATGTAAAGGACCTGTACAAAGAAAACTACAAGACACTGCTCCAAGAGATAAAAGAGGACACAAGGAAATGGAAACACATTCCCTGTTCATGGATGGGGAGAATCAACATTGTCAAAATGGTAATACTCCCTAGAGCTCTGTACAGATTCAATGCAGTCCCTATAAGGATACCGATGACATTCTTCAAAGAAATTGACCAAACGCTCCTGAAATTTGTATGGAACAATAAACCCCCAAGGATAGCTAAAGCAATCCTCGGGAAAAAAGAAGATGGGAGGCATCACCTTTCCCAACTTCAAACTGTACTACAAGGCAGTAGTAATTAAAACAGCATGGTATTGGAATAAAAACAGACCTGTGGACCTATGGAATAAAATAGAGTATCCTGACACCCAACCTCAAACACATGATCATTTAATCTTTGATAAAGGTGCAATGAGTCTAAAATGGAGTAAGGAAAGCCTCTTCAACAAGTGGTGTTGGGAAAACTGGGCAGCAACGTGTAAAAAAATGAATTTGGACCTGTGTCTAACACCATGCACAAAAATCAGATCAAAATGGACTAAAGATCTCAATATCAGACTTGAATCCATAAAGTACATTGAAGAAAATATAGGAAAAACCCTCCACGACATTGAAGCTAAAGGCATCTTCAAAGGTGAAACATCACTAACAAAGCAACTAGAAGAAAAGATAAACATATGGGACTACATGAAACTGAAAAGCTTCTGCACCTCAAAAGAAACAGTGACTAAGATACAAAAAGCAGTCCACAGAATGGGAAAGAATATTCACCCAATACCCATCTGATAAGGGGTTAATATCCAGGATATATCAGGCACTAGTAGAACTTTTACAAGAAGAAAACAAACAACCCCATCAAAAAATGGGGACAAGAAATGAACAGAAACTTCAGCAAGGAAGAAATTCGAATGGCCAAAAAACATATGAAAAAATGCTCATCATCACTAATCATCAGAGATGCAAATCAAAACAACAATGAGATACCACTTTACACCACAGAGACTGGCACATATTCAAAAGAGCAAGAACAACAAGTGCTGGCGTGGATGTGGGGAAAAGGGGACACTCATCCATTGTTGGTGGGAATGCCGGCTGGTACAGCCTTTCTGGAAAACAATATGGACTTTCCTCCAAAGACTAGAAATTGAACTCCCATTTGACCCAGCCATACCACTCCTGGGAATCTACTCTGGGAAACCAAAAATACGCAGCGGAAACACCATCCCTACTTTTATGTTCATAGCAGCATTATTCACAATAGCCAGAATCTGGAAGCAACCAGAGTGCCCGAAAATCGATGACTGGATAAAGAAGCTTTGGTACATCTACACAATGGAATACTATGCAGCTGTTAGGAAAAATGAAGTTATAAAATTTGCCTATAAATGGATGGACATGGAGAAGATTATGTTGAGTGAAATTAGCCAGAAGGAGAGAGACAGATACAGAATGACTGCATTTATTTGCATGGCATAAATATATATGTACATATTATGATACCAATATCCAAGGTCAAGTGAAACATATATCAGGAGGTCTTGTCAAAGGTGGAGATTATCACAAACGTGTGGGAGTCAGAGTTTAGGTAAGACAGAAAATGGAACAGGGGGCTAACAATAGTCGAGGGTACTAATGCCAACCTAGAACTGAGCATTAAATAGAGGCAAAAGGATACAAATGACAACCTTTTAATGTATGTTCTGTAATCCATAGTCTGGAAGGGAAGGAAAAGAGAAAGAGAGAGAAAGGGAAAGAAATAAAGAACCTGCCATGGAGCAGGGCTGGGGAAGGGGGAGGGAACCGGGGATGTTGGTGGTGGGAGATGGGCACTGGTGGAGGGACGGGTGCTGAAACACTGTATGACCAAAACCCAAACATGAACTTTTTAATTGTATATCTTTTTATTTGTATATCTCACGGTGGTATAATAAAATACTTAAAAAAAAAAGTGCTT